>PVIU01016054.1:0-46206 GCA_004026605.1 Ondatra zibethicus
TCTCCCTCCCCTTCTCCCTTCCTTCCCTCCATCTCCTTCCTTCCTTTCCTTCCTTCCTTTCTATCTCTCCCCTTCTCCCCTTCCTCCATCTCCTTTCTTCCTTTCTCTCCCTCCTTCCCTCACTCCCTCTTTCTCCTCTCTTTCTCTCCCCTCTTCCCTCTCCCTCCTTCCTTTCTTTCTTTGGTCAATCAAGGGGGGGGGGGAGATTTCAGATTTTAAAGCTGTGAAGTGGTTTCTATTTTACGCAGTCCTGTCTTCTTCCCCCCCCCCATTTCTGTGGTTTCTGGGTGCTAAAACACAGACTGAAATTTAATTTGAATTCCTTTAGCGATCTTTACATCTGGGGGGTGGTTTGAACATCCTCTGGGGCAAACCTGGGGAGCTCAGCACAAACATTCTGGCTCAGAAGCAGCACTGGCCTACAAATTAAATTATGTATAAATATAGTGTGTGTGTGTGTGTGTGTGTGTGTGTGTGTGTGTGTGTTCCCTTCCCATGCCTGCCGCATGGTGGAACTCAGCAGGGCCCTGCAGATACTGGGGCTTGCAGGTAGTGGGGCTTCCTGATTTGCCTTTCTTTTGGTGTTCTTTTTAGTTTGAATCTGATTTTTTCCCTTCGAGATTACACCAAAGAGATCTGTAGTCTTCCCCAGCCCTTGCTCAGCTTTCAGTTATCACTGTCCTTTGTCAGATGAGGGCTCAAACTTTTAGCAAGAAAAGAAAAGTTGTTTACTAGCTTTCAATAGGATGCACTTTAGCACAAAGTGCTTTATGAGTTCCTGAGTCTAAACTTAGTATTCTCCTCGAGTTCAGTAAGCTAGATGTTTGACCAGTGGTTTCACGAAACAGGTCACTTTTCTACTTTTTTCTATGTGGGGACATATCCTGATTCCTGAGAAATGAAGGGAGAAAACTCTAGGCAATAACTGAAGATTCAGCAGTGCCCTGGACCCTTCAGAAATAGTTCTCAGAGGACCCCACGCTGTGAGAAGCCATAGGAGACAGGCTCTGAGACTAAGCCACTTTTATTGCAGAAGGGGAAGGAAGATGGGAGGAAATGGTAACAATAGCAGCAAAGGCCCTTTTTTAGATTCTCAGAAACATAAAGTCTCTCTAGACGGTTCTTCTGACTTATCTGACGAGCATTTTCTCCAGTCTGTGCGTGGATACTGTTTAACTTACTGCAACATCCCAACAAAGTTATTATGGTGAAAACTGACAGTGTCAGCAAGAGCTGAGGAAAGAGTTGCAGTTATGAGACACTCTCAGATAAGAAGCGAGATATTTATACGAACAAGAGGCGCCCTTTGTTTTTAGGACAACAGTGAGAGAAGAAGTTGGTAACCCAGAGCGCAGAAGCGGATTCCTGTCTAGTTTCTCAGTTAGAAACGTCTACCCACTATGAAGTCGTTTGGAGCTGTCTGGGGATGGTATGCTTGGAAAACAAGACCACCAGGTTGAAAGAAGTCACCACAACACCTGCCCCTTTTCCATTGTCTTCCAAGTGCAGTGCTGGTGGACAGGACTTTGATAGTCCAAGTGGAAGGTGATTGAAGTTACAGGCATGGATGTATATGAAACACTTCTGTTCCTTGCCCCTTGAACTCAAGGGGAAGCAGTGTCCAGCACATTCCAGCCTCTCCTCCCGCTCAAACTTGAACTGTAATTGAAAGCCTGCTCCTCATTACGGAGCCTGACAACCCATCTCTTTGCAGCTTGAGTTACGAAGCCATTTAGAGAAATCACTAGCCTAAGGACAAACAGCAGGTTGTGTAGACAGAACATAGCAGCCTCAGAAAGCAGGAAGACATTGGTAGAAGGGATGTTATGGAAAGGGAATCCAGTTGGCCAGTGTGGGGCAAGGTGGTTGCCCCCACCCACCTGTGTTGTGTCGAAGTTGTCACAAGGCCCAGACAGGGAAAGGGGTGTGCTGAAATCTGTCCTGCTGGAGTGTTTTCCCCTGCAGGAAACTTGGCTGGAGCTGCTGATGGGGGGGGGGGCGGTGATAAAAACACCATGGAGCTTGCAGGGGCTTCCATGGTGATGCGAAGGCGGGCTCCGAAGACCCGAGTTCTGTATGCTGCTTCAGCACATTTCTGGCTGGAGAAGGGAGCAAGGGGTGTCAGAAGGCTCCCCTGCTAGTGTTTACAGGACTTGGATGCTTGACAAGGAGAGCATCACGTTAATTGTTCTTGAAGCAGGAAGTCTGGAGTGGAGGAAGCAGGTGTTGGGAGCTGATTACCCAGTTTTGAAATGACTGTGTTCGCTCTTCTGTACTTTCTGGGTTTGACCCCCTAGGAGTCCGTGGGTATTTTGGATGGCACTGTCCCTTTTACCTGTAGAGTAATACTAAATCATACGCATGTTTAAGCGCATTTGGGAGCAGGCAGCCTACATGTAGCAGCAATGTTTCTAGGATCCATTTCTCTTTGTTTATTTTTCTGTTTCTTTTCGGCTTTCAGCATCCCATACATTCAGAAAACTTGTGACAAAGAATGAATTCTTATTTTTCAAGTTGTTTTCAGACATTTCATGTTCATGTAATCTTGGCCTATTGATTTCCTGATTTTTTCTTTATTTTTTTGTTTTGTCCATTTTATTTTTAATCAGCTACATCAAATGGGTCTTTGGAGGGCCTGGATAACCAGGAGGGAGGGGTGTGCCAGACAAGAGCCATGAAGATCCTCATGAAAGTTGGACAAGGTAAACGATCATCTGCTGCTTTGTGAAAGCCACTGTGACCGGGTGTAGCCCCCAGCTAGCGTGGCACCCGGGGTGACGGTGAGCACCACCGTCGCCCCTCTTCTTAGTTTTGAAGGCAGCCCCTTCTCTGCACTTTGAACCACTGGCAGATCCCCCCCACATCCCCAAGGCGATATGCTCAGATTTTCTTATTGGAAATCTCTCCAAAAGTTCAGGTCAGCGAGACAGATGTTGCCACTGATATGTGTATTTCTCTTTCACAATGCAGAACGCCTCTTTGATTGAAAAATCAAAGTGTCCAGTATTTAAACCCTGGCTCTGCAGCTTTGTTTTATTTTCAAATCTGGACAGCCCAAGAGCCGCATTTTCATGTAGAATAACCTATTGTGCAGGAAGAAAGAATTATTCTTCTAATTAGAGACCGGTATAGTAGTCAATCAACTTGCTCAGTTAAATTGAAATGTCATCTGCAGTGCTTTGACTGCCAAATGCAAGAATCCCTATAGTTTCCACAGATGGCCTCCTAATCTAAACCTCCGAAATAGCTAGGATAACCGTTCTGATTAAAAAGGAAGGTTATATTCTTGTATTTCACAGTGCTTTGCATAAAGAGTCTTATGTTCATTGCTATTCGTGCCTCTTGAGATATCTGTGCAACTCCTGAAGCTTGCTATTGTCAGATGTCGGTGCCATGATTAATCGCTTGTTCTTCATGTAGATGCAAGCTCTGCTGGATCAACCAGGAGAAATGATCCAACAAGACGTCCAGAGCTAGAAGCTGGTACCAATGGGAGAAGTTCAACCACAAGTCCCTTTGTGAAACCAAACCCAGGTACAGCAGTGTGGTGTGGATGTGTCTGTGGGCTGTGTTTTCATAGAACCCCAAGAGGCAGAGAAGCCTCACCATCCTTCCAAACCAGTGGGGTTCATTAGTGGGCACAGATGCCTGGGATCTGCACTCAGAGTGAGTCAGTATTAACTCTACCACTAAAACCAACTAATTCATTCCCATCAAAGTCTTACGGTCACAATAACAGTGCTCACCAGATGTGTCAGTTACCGGTGATGTTCCGCCAGACGGGTTCTCATTGGCTGACGCTGTATCCTGCTCACTGTCGACGCCATCCCAAAGCTGATGTTAATGTATATATAATTCGTGCCCTAATCCCTGTCTAATTACATCTAATCCACAAAGAGCCTTTCTAAGATTTCTGAATCTTAGAAAACGCTGCCTAATGGCAGACTTTCCAGGTGTCTGTCCTTAATGCTTTTCACATTCTCTGTGTAAAATAAAATATTACTGGGCCCACTGACCAAAGCATGCCCTATAAAACGGGCTCATTTTCTCAACAGTCATGGTTCATTGTGCTGTGCCATTTCACAAAATGTGGCAAACACATCAGCACCTTTGTATTAAGTATCTTTGTGCTTGTTTCAGAGGTGGCAAGAATTCGGATCTACCATAATATTATGTCTCTTTCCAAGACTCAAGGAAGTTTTGTTGTTTTTTTTTCCCTCTAACTTTCAATGACAAGATGTGTCAAATCCTTGTGACAAATTGATAAATGGATAGGATAATGGTGCCAGGCAATTCTTTACTGCTAACATTTGGGTTAGCAGCCTGTTCAGTGCCAGAGCGTCTGCTGCCTTCCAAATATATTTTAAGTGTAAATCAAATAATACAACCGAGTTTCGAATTGAACCCTTTCCCAGGCCCCATCACTCCTTCCTTTCTGGCGCATGTCTGCTAGTAGGCAGGGCTGTCTGCGGAAGGCAGGGCTGTCTGCGGAAGGCAGGCGTTTTAAGATGCACATGACACACGGCTTCTAGAGTGAGGGAAGACCAGGCCCGGGCAAGGATGCCCCATGCTCTGCAGTGGCAGCGGCAGGTACCTTTCTTCCTGCTGGGTCCGGTGCACCATGAACTGCCCAGGCTGTGGGAGCCCGGGGCTGGCTGTCTCGCCATTCCGCTGCACAAGACACAGACAAGGAAACCATTGGGGATAGTGTGTGAGTGAGTGTTGGACCTTTTGAGCTCCTTCACCTCATCTGTTGATCTCTGTCAAGTTCTCCCTGTGAGTTGAGCATTGGCCATGCTTAATTGTTGCATTTCGAGGGTCCTGCAAGCAACAGCGCAGTCCCAGGACCACAGTAACGGGGCTCGTCTTACTCTTGCGCAGGTTCCAGCACTGACGGCAACAGCGCTGGGCATTCCGGGAACAATCTCCTGGGTTCCGAAGTGGCCTTATTCGCAGGGATCGCATCAGGGTGCATCATCTTCATCGTCATCATCATCACCTTGGTAGTACTGCTGCTTAAGTACCGCAGGAGGCACCGCAAACACTCTCCACAGCACACGACCACGCTGTCACTCAGCACACTGGCCACACCCAAGCGAGGTGGCAACAATAACGGCTCGGAACCCAGTGACGTTATCATACCGCTAAGGACTGCAGACAGCGTCTTCTGCCCGCACTACGAGAAGGTCAGCGGGGACTATGGGCACCCAGTGTACATCGTGCAGGAGATGCCCCCACAGAGTCCTGCCAACATTTACTACAAGGTCTGAGGCCTGGGACCTGCGCCTCCCAAGGGAACTTGCGCCTTGTTGTGGGCGCAGGGACTGCCTGAGCCTGGCCGTGGGGGCGGGATGCCTCCTGGAAGAGCCTGGAGCTGGACAGTTTTGTAGTCTGTAGCTTTTCGGCCTTGGGGAACCACAGACCCTCCCCGGAAGCTGGAAGACTGCTAGGAGATTCCCACTTGGACTGCTGCGTTCCCTCGCGGACCTCCAAGCCATGCACCCAGCCACTCAGGCATCTACAGAGCCTGGGGAGGACACGGTGGGCTATGGAAGGCGCAGCAGCATCTTAGGAGAAGGCCGTGCACCAGGCCGGCCTCTGCCTCCATGTTTCCTGCCGTGCACGCTGGACTTGTCACTCGGACCTCGGGCTCAGTAAGGTTTTCAAAGATCTCTACTAGCGTTTAGTCCTTACTCCTTCTGTTGCCAGGGCTCCGCGACACCTCCCCAGACCCCTCACCACATCCTGCGTCATTAAGGGACCCTCACCGCAGAGTCCCGGCTCCACCCTTTCCACCAAGATCAAATTAGATGGGTATTAGGTACAGTCCTGCTTTCCTGGAGTCTGGGTCAGCCGGGAAGCCTGGGAGGTGTGGAGACGTGGGAAGGGTGCCGGCTTTCACCAGCTTCCAGCCACTGCAGGTCAAGGCGCTGCCCCTGGAGCATAGTGGGGAAGCCAGAAGGAAACGACAGATAGTGCTTTGGTTTTACTGAAAGAGGCAGGGAGACCCCAGACTGTGGTAAGTGGTGCCCAACTCACTGTCACACAGCTAGGCAGCAGGGAATCAAGAATCCCTCTCCCACTGTGGAACAAAGGGGTCATTTGTTGTGATAGGACCAGCCAGAGCACAGAGGGAGAGGACAGGCCTCTGGCAAAGTCCTGGGGAAGGACTGTTGAGGTACTGGCAATAATAATAAAAAAAAAAAAAGCGCAGCCCTGGAGCTGCGGGAGAGTCCGTCTGCTTTGGGAGATGGTCTAAGCAGACTCAGCTGCTATATTACCCCATTTTATTAAACACAGGGAAAGCATTTAGGAGACTAGCAGAGAGCCAAATCTGACCTACAAGTTGAAAAGCCAAAGGTCAAACAGGCTGTAAGTCCATCACCACTGAGGTTATTGGGGAATTCTTATTAGGAAAGGTAGGTCAGATCCCCCTCCCCAGTCCCCATAAGTGCCCCTCCCCCTCCCCGATTGAGCCTTACACTTTGGTTTTTGGTTTATGGTCGGCCGTGCTGTCCGGGCTGTGAGGCTGTACCCGGGCTCCATGTCAAAGCAAAGCAAAGCACACATGGCCCACTTCTAAGAGTCCTTAAGATGGAAGTAAGTTATGATGTCTAGGGGAAGGAGGGAGACAGGACATATTTATAATAGGTGTATAGAACACAAGGGATATAAAATGAAAGATTTTTTACTAATATATATTTTAAGATTACACACAATCCACACCAGGAGATGTGGGATGTCATTAGCTATGGCGATTAAAGCGATCCCGGCTCTTAGTGCTTTACGGAGTAAGCGATTGGATAGCTACTTCTGAGAGAAGCTGTGTTGCCCCAAAAAGTTATCAGTAATGAGAGCAGAAGACAAAAATAACAAAGTCCTGCAGACAGCTCACAGAACTGTAGACGAGGAATGCCAGCCCCTAAGCACCGGGAAATGGATGTACTGTGTCCTGTGTTAGACAGGGGTGCTGGCTTTCACTGTCTGTGTTGGGTTTTCCCTTGCCCTATGGGCTGAAGTGTTCTCTGGAATCCAGCAGGTCACACTGAGGGGGTTACAGTTGAAAGTTTAGCTGTGGGTCCCTCCTCCTCTCCTGTCCCTATCCCTGCCCTTCCAGAAGAATAAACAGGAAGCAGGAAGCCTACTTTTTTTTTTTATGTGCTATGCAAAATAGACATCTTTAACAGAGTCCTGTTACTATAGTAACATTTTGCTTTCTGAATTGGGAGGAGAAAAAAAAATTGTAATGACAGCATTTGAAGGTTCTCAGACCTCCAGTGAGTACCTGCAACAATGATTTGTCACAGAAATTATTCCCTACTTCCCAAACCTGAAAATGATGTTGGTTCAATGTATGTGTATGTGTGAGTGGGTGTGTGGTACACGTGTGTACATATATGTATAATATATATCTCCAGTATATATTATATATATCTATATCATATTTCTGTGGAGGGTTGCCATGGCGATCAGCCACAGTACATATGTAATTCTTTCCGTCACCCCAGCCTCTCCTGTGCATTCACGCAAGATTTTCTGGTAAGCCATCAAAAGTCATAGGAACGGGGGGAGAGGGAAGAGGAGGGGAGACATGGGAAGCCGTCTGATTTTAATGAAATCAAATGTCTATGTCATCATTTGGCTACATTTTTGGTCCTTTGCTAAACTGTGAAAAATCAGATGAATTGATGAAGAGTTACCCTGTGCGTCTGTTTTGTGTCTGGTGCAGAAGATGACAATCTACCAACTGTCCCCTTATTTGGAGTTGGTTCAGCTTTGGAAAAGTTACTGTAAATGCCTTGCTTGTATTCCCGTCCTGAGTCATCTGACTTGGGAGCTTGCACCATCATTGTGTTTAAGAGAAGATGCTGTAAATAGGTAGGTTCAGATCTTACCGTCTATGGATTCGGGGTGTTACAGTAGCCTTACTCACCTTTTTAATAAAAATACACATGAAAACAAGACAGAAATGGCTTTTCTTACCCAGATTGTGTACATAGAGCAATGTTGGTTTTTTATAAAGTCTAAGCAAGATGTTTTGTATAAAATCTGAATTTTGCAATGTATTTAGCTACAGCTTGTTTAACGGCAGTGTCATCCCCCTTTGCACTGTAATGAGGAAAAAAATGGTATAAAAGGTTGCCAAATCGCTGCATATTTGTGCCGTAATTATGTACCATGAATATTTATTTAATTTCGTTGTCCAATTTGTAAGTAACACAGTATTATGCTTGAGTTATAAATATTTTTTTCTTTGTTTTATTTTAATAGCCTGTCATAGGTTTCAAATCTGCTTTTAGTTCCACATGACAGTTAGCCCCAGAAAATGAGATCCGAGCAGTCACATTCCACGTCTGTTTCAAACTGAATTTGTTCTTAAAAAAATAAAATATTTTTTTCCTATGGAAAAAGCGCCTTCACAGTATTTTCTTTTCCTTTTTATTATTTTTCTGTTCTTTTCATTTTCTTTCTTTTTCTGTTTATTTTGATTTTCTCTCTTTTATGCCCACTTCTCAAGACAAGTCATGCATGTATTACAAATAAAGTTTGGTTAAAGCCCTGACATCCCACGCAGGAAAAGCCTGGCCTTGCACCTGTGTTCCACAGTGGGAATGGTCAGCCACGCAGTGAACCCTCAAAGAAAGGAGGAAACGATTCATTCTGCTGCTTAATCGCAGGTGGATTACATGTCTGTGTTGG
Organism: Ondatra zibethicus; assembly: GCA_004026605.1. Taxonomy (NCBI): domain Eukaryota; kingdom Metazoa; phylum Chordata; class Mammalia; order Rodentia; family Cricetidae; genus Ondatra; species Ondatra zibethicus. The sequence goes on from PVIU01016054.1 coordinate 8,701, forward strand.
CCGAGCACTTTGGTAGGGTGACCCCACGATAAAGACAGATGTCAGATGTCCTTCATAACGTTATACCTTGAGGAAAGAGTGTTATAAAATCGCATTAAGACAAGCCAGAGACCAGCGATGAGATTAAAAATTCAAGGCTGGGGAGATGCTTCAGTCAATAATCTGCCGTGCAAACATGAGATCTGGTGGCCTGAACTGTAGCACACCCTACGTCAAAGCTGAGTGTGTTGGCCTATAGCTCCTCCCGCGCCACTCCCCAAACCCGGAGAAAGACTGTGCAATAGTTTCATGGAATAAATGAGCCTCAGGTTCAGTGAGAGACTCTGTCTCATAAAATAAAGGTGGATAGTCGTCCAAGGAGGACAGCTGATGTCAACCTCAGATGGCATGGACACACACACAGAGAACATCCACACAGCTATACTTATAAGTATGTGTATACTTATAAGTATTTTTAAAAAATGCAACACATCTTTAATGTGCTCCTTCAACTACCCTGAGGTTTGGAAGTATTTTCCAGGCTTATTGTGGACTTTGGGGTCTCGATCTTTGCACTGCCTAGAACCTTTGTAAGCAGTGAGAGTCTAACCCATGGGGGTTAGCGCTATTGCTAAAATCAGTTGACATCCACCTCACTTGGGTTAATCCTTAACCCAAGGAGTGATATAGCTTAGGTAATGGGGGTGAAGGTCCCCTGAGGCCAGTGAACGAGACAGGATTTCCCAGACCTGACTGCTGTGCTCAAGATTACAGCCCCAGCAGATGGGAAAAGTCCAGGGTTGTGAATGTGAAGATGTGCAAGACCCCCTACCTACACACACACACACACACACACACACACGCACAAACACACGCACAAACACATGCACACGCACGCACGCAGAGACAGGGATGGGAACTCAGTGTGGAGATATGCGGAGCTTCAGGCTGCACGCCCTGGCAGGAGTGAGTGTTTGGTGAGTAAATGCTTTACACAGCTACAGACCTGCAGAAAGCCCTCAGAGGCATAGTCTTAGTCGATTCTTGAGTTTTATCTCCAGCATTCTTTCCTCTGGCTCCTGAGTTTCAGTGACAAGTTTCATGACACCACTTAGGGCCAAGTCACTGAACTGGCCCCTCACTCCTGCATACAAGATTGGTTTGACGTCATGTGGGCACACGGTAGCAACAAGAGGTGCCTCTTTTCCAAGTCTGTGGACTTTGTGGCTTGCGTGCTCAAGTAAAGTTCCCACAGACATGATATTGTTGCTTCCCACCTTTTGTTTGGGGACATTCTCCACGCTGAGTTAGCGAGGGCCAGTGAAGAAAGAACTAAGATGTGCCAATGTGGTTTTCCATTGGGGAGAAAGACTTGCACTAACAGAAGCATCTTGCAGAGAGACATAAGGAGGTGTTCTTGTCTAAAAGATTAGCTTGCTAAGGAAAATCCCCAACTCCTTTAACCACCTCCCAGCCTGCAGCTGCTTTCAGAGTGGCTATCGCCATTATCCTCTCTCTCTGTCTCTCTGAGCCTGAGAGAGTCTCATTCATACACTAGTAGAGGTTTGCAATGGAACAGGGAAAGGTTCTTGAAAGAACGCTACCCACTTAGGAAGGGCTTAGCCAACCCTGTCAAACTCCAGAGCCAGCTGAGCGAGGAGTAAGAGATTGAAAAGCAACAACCACAATAATAATAAAATAACAAAATTCAGAATGATCACTTCAACTGTGTGTAAGGACCAACAACTGCCGTCCTCTTTGCTTGGGTCCAGTCTTCAGGTGGCTCACAAGAGAACCTCCCCTATGGACAGGACACCTGAGAGCTCCTGCCAGCTTTGGAAGGGCTCTACCACTGAGCCATATGGCCATCCGATAGCGTGTTCTTCAGCACGCTTGCTTTGCGGCCAGGCCTCAAAGCCTGGTGGTGGGCTCACTTCCACCAGCTCTCGTGGCCCACCTTCCCTTGCCCTCTAATTCGCTCTGTTTCATCTCGTGGATGGTATTGGAAACGTACCCTTTACCTTCTTCATGAGTTAGACCTCTGGGTCGCCAGTCTGCCACAGAAAACTATGTCACTGAAAACTATGTCAGCTGATGATAGAGCTCTTATTGTCTGGCTAAGTACCATTTACTTCTAATAAAGAGATTAAAAAAGGCCTGAATATGTGTGTGCTGTTATTCTTAGAGGCATAAGAACTTTTTTAAGTCCAGGAATAGTAGAGGAGATAGATGTCTTCAAGAAAATTACTTCAAACCACCTGGGATCTTTAAACTCTACCAAATGCCTCTTCATGTCATGCCGTTTGTGTGCAGTGGCGTCATGAAGACACCATTAATGGAAATATAAAAGTAAAATTCATATGTAACTCTAAGATACACGGAGCAAATAAAGGGGGATTGAGGGAAGGGACGGCTTCTAGTTCCGGATGTCTGCATTCTATCTGGGCCCCCAAGTACAACACTTGGTCTCTTCTGTGTTTGACTCTTGACTGTGTGTTCATTCAAGGTGTGAGAGAGATGAGATGACCCAGCGAGTAAAGGTGTTCGCCAGGAGTGGGGACCTGAGTGTGATCCCCAGAACCCACATGGGGAGAGGAGAGAACCGACTCCTTCCTATGAGTTCTCTTCAGACATCTGCATACATATGCAATGTGCTATGTGTACCCACACACGCATGCACACATGCATATGCACATGCACGCACACACAAGCGCACGCACACACACGTGCACACACACAAGTGTGCACACACGCACACACAAATCATCATCATCACGATTTTAAAAAGACATGAGATGTCTATGGCCATAACCCCGAATTTCTCTGATGTGCACAGGTAGCTTTTGGATGAATCCTAACTTGACCCCGAGGAAGAAAAAGTTTCTGGAGTACCAGTGACGTCTGCCCTGTCATGGAACCCGGACAGTCTGTAGGACGTCTCTTACACTCTCTTGGACCCACACTGGGACTCCCTGCGGAGTCTCTAATTTGAAGCGTAGTTGATAAAACAACTAAATAAAGCAGCATCGCTAGCTCAGGTAGAGAGACCTTCGCAGGTTATTTGCAGGTTAGCAGAGAGCACGAGCTTTGGCCATCCTCCCACGAGTACTAGTTAATGAGTACTAGTTAGACTGGCCCAAGATGCTGGAAATTAACCTACATGTGTAAGTGAACTTTGGCTTACCTACAAGTCTAGAAGTCTCTGATCTGAGGATCTCTCTCTGTCTCTGACTGTCTGTCTGTCTCTCTCTCTCACACACACACACACATACACACACTCACATATACACACAGACAGACACACCAATCTGCTCACTTTTACAACATATATTCATTATCCCTTATTATATGCTAGGCAGTGTGCAAAATATTGGCTATTGCAAGATGAAAGACAGGCATCCTCCTATTAGGCAATTCCGGGTTCAGTCAGCAACTTCCATGAATAACAATTAGGCATCTCAGATGCTGGTAAGAAAGGAAATGGTAAGGCTGGTAACCACTGTGTTTCTTTTCCTTCAGCACCTTTTAAAAATGCATTTGTCTGTTAGGTCTCTTCTTGTCATCCATCTCTGCCTTCTCTGTCTGGGGTTGAATTTCTTTCTTTTTAAATCTTTCATTACATAGATGCCAACTGGCTGTTAGGATGCTAAATTTGGTCCAACCGTTCTGCTCTTTCAAACGTCTTAGGAGTCTGCCTCTAAAATGAGAAAAGATTGTTTTTTTTTTAAATAAATGAATAAATTATATCAACAAAAAAAAAAAGAGCCTGCCCCGGCCTTAAAGGGCAAGTAAGAGAGTTTGCATTTGGTTTCCGCTACGTTAAATGTGGATATGTATTTGAAAGGATGTTTCTTGGCTACACTTGGTGTGCTTGGTTCTGAGGAAAGAACTGCAGAGAGTTAGTGCCGAGGTCGAGGGGTGGGGGAGGGAGGGGAGGAGGGAGAGAGAGAGTGAGCTAGGAAGAGAGGGAGGGAAGGAAGAAGGGAGGGAGAAAAATGAATGAATAGATGGATGAAAGATAGATGATAGGTAGATAGGTAGGTAGATAGATAGATAGATAGATAGATGATAGATAGATAGATAGATAGATAGATAGATAGATAGATAGATAGATAGATAGATGATAGATAGATCTGGGTTGTGGTGTGTGCCAGTGACCATCCCCCCATCTTTTTACCACCCCAGTCTTTCAGGTGGGTGCCTCCTCCTGAGCCCCACCCTGTGCTACCCTCCCTCCTGGTAAAGAGGGCTGGAAAGACCAGGGTTTCTTACCAATTCCTGAAATAGAGAGTACCAATAAAATGATGGCTGTGTTCATCACACCTTCCCTCAGGCACTGCTGGCTGGGCGTGAGGAAGAGACAAGGACACCCCGCTTTCCAGGGGCCACACAATCAGGGAGGCGGGCTGTTCGTCATAGTGTGTGAACTTGCACAGGATGTCTCCTGAGTGGAGATGAACCCTTACCACCACCTCCAAAGAGTAAGGTACAGACCCTGGAAGACACAGCTGCCTGATGCTCGGTTTCACCCATCTCTTGCATCATACTCCAGGGACAGTCTCACTGCAGAGCTTGCTGGAAGAGTGGGAGACAGTAAGAGTTTGTGGACAGCCCAGCACACAGGCTCATAAGTGTTCCAGTCCTGATCTTATCAAATGGGAGTGACCACTGTTCCCTGGAGGGTCTTCTGAGAGAGCAAGAGGCAGAAGCATGCTTTGACCCTGAATCATTCACCTCCTCAAGGACCCAGAGAGAGTGGATAAGTCATGTGGCTTTTCGGCTTTTCACCAGCAGGGCTTTATGTTATCTCTGGACTCAGATTCTGGCAAAATAAATGTTTGAAATACAGCACTAGAATTGTTTAAGTGGCACACCAGCAATGCAGATATGGTGATGACGGTGGTGGTGGAGCCGTGGAAGAAGCCTGGCCCGCGTAATCAGACCTCCCATCCTTTGCTCACCTTTTTATAAGTTCTCTGAGAATTACACACGGTGTGTTTTGAGTCCCTCCCCCTCCATGTAGGAGGTTAACTTGGCTTCACCTTGTACAGGTCTTGTGTAGGCAACCACACCTGCTTCCAGCTCCTGAGTTCTGCGATCCTGTCATATCCAGAAGACACCAGTTAACACCACTCCTCCCTGATCTCTGTCTCTTGCCATCTTTTCCCTGAAGGTGCTTGAGACTTGTGGAGGGTGTGATACAAGAAACGTCCCATTTGTGGCTGAGGTGACAATTATTCTCCACACTTTAATCAGGTGTATCTTCCAACTCCTTAAAGCAAAGAGCAGACAGACATCTTCCTCAAAGACGTCTCCAGCAGTCCGGTCACCAGGGTATGCTAAGGTATCTCTGGATTTCAGATGTGGGTGTCTGCAGGCTGACTTTAAATGAACGTCCCCCCACAGCACAGCAGAAGGCTGTCTCTGTGTCCTTGTTCTGTGATGTTTATCTTCTGTTTCCGTAGCCTTTTACTTTGAGAAGTTTCAAATAAAACAAAAGTTGAAAAACATCTAACCCCAACTCACATGTCAGCAATGTTTTAAGCACGAACGCCTAGCCCATATTCTAACACACTTATACAGGAGTGCATGTGCACAATTACGTGTTTTACATGCAAAGTTTGTCTCTTTCCTCATCCTAGTATCTGAGAAGAGGGAATCTTCCCATGAGCACAATGTCACTTACACCTGGACATCCAATTTCATAATACAACCAACTTATAAAATTCATCTTTGTAGTTAAAAGGTTTATTTTTTTTCCAGGAAAAATCTGCCGTGAGATTGTGTTTCCTAGAAATGACTGGGAAGCCATGCCCATAATACCTCAGCAGTTTGGCTGCTTAAACAAGACCCGAAACAGCCACATCAACAGATTTGTTAACATGGAAAGAGGATCTCACTGGGCCCTACCCCTAGAGACGGAATTACACACATACGTGCTGCAGAGAGAGGGACAAACAGACTTTCCCAGGGATGCGCCCCTAATGTAGTATCCAATATCAAATGGTCAATCTTGAAATTCTATATATGCAAGCAATGTTAAACAGACTCAGGTTGTGTGTATGTGTGTGTGTGTGTGTGTGTAGCAATAATAATAATAAAAAGACCAGGAATTTAAGTGGGAGTCAGGTGGAAGGCATTGGAGTGAATAAAGAAAAGGGGGAAATGATGTAATTATATTTTAATTAAAATTATAAAAATAAAATATAATGATGCTATTTAATGAGTCTATTTAATGTTGCTTGTATATATAGGATTTCAGGACTGACCATTTGATATCGGATGCTACATTATGGGCTCATCCCTGGGAAAGTCTGATGCTATTTGTATTTGCAAAACAAATGTGTTTCCTCGCACACATCTCTCAAATTCCCCATCATAAGTTACCTCGCCAATCCATTTAGAAGTGTGTGCACACACTCATGCCTATAAATGGATGTACTTTTTACAAACTGGTCACTCTAAAGATCACAGGGCACACCTTGTTTATGCTTCTAGTATATAATATTAGAAAAGCGTAATATTTCTAAATACAACATTTAGATCTCTTTTCTCATCAGCATTTTCAGATTCATTCGTTGAAATCAGCAACTCCTTGCAGGATCTGACTTTCAAGTTTGCCTCACACCTCGTCTCACAGGTACACCTTAGGTCTTTGGGATACCGCGGGATTGGGTGGCCGCGGTATTTCCCACTTTCCCCTGCTTTGTAAGGTGGGGGTGGGACCGCGATGATGAGGGAAGCAAGAGCGAGCAGAGACGGGTTTTGTACATTCCTTTTGTTGAACCGAGGGAGGCTGCCACTCGCATCAGAGGGTGCAGATCCAAGATGGAGGCTTGGACAAGCTGGTCCCTGGGTGACTGTGGGGACAGAGGCTCTCAGCAACCGGAGACAACGAGTTAGCGGAACTAGTAAGAGATGGGGAGCCTCCTCTCTCGTACAAGCTTGCCGAGGTACCCCTGTGAGCAACGCCCCATGAGAACGCCTATGGTGGAACCGCCGGTGCAGGGCGCACCCTTCGGAGCTTTGCAGAGGTTCTGCTGGGCTGCCTTCCAATTTCCTTCCTTTGGCTTCTCAGGTTTGACTACACAGCACTCATTCTACTACAATGCCTTCCTTCTGCACCTCGTTCACCATGTCAGCTCTAATGTCCCCTGCAAATCTACAAGAAGCAAATAGAATGCAAAAGAGGTGCAGTTTGTGGCTTGCTGTCTCTCTCTCTCCTTATTTCCTTATTACATTTATTTATAGAGTGCATGTGTGCATGTACACACACACACACACACACACACACACACACACACACACAATGGGTACCCACATGCATGAGTGTAGAGCTCAAAGAACAAGTTAATGGTAGTCATTTCTCTTCATCCACCACGTGGATCCTGGAGCTTGAACTCAGGTTGTTGGCAAAGTATTCTGGCCTCATGGATCAATAAAAAGAGGTTAGCAGCTAGACACATTAGCTTAGAGGCACACACATGGTCATACGGTTACACTGTGTCTCCATTGATTTTACACTGTGGGGGTCTTAGAGCGAGTCTCGGGGAACCCACAAGACAGAGGCACAATGCAAGCAGGAATCATGCTATACAATGTGTAGGGATTTTTTTTTTCTAAAAGGAACATGCATTTAAAGAACATATTTTGTTATTTGGTTTTTAGAGATAGTGTCTGTGTCACGCTGAAGCCCAGGATGACTTAGAACTTACTGTGTTGCCCAGGGTGGCTTGAACTTGTGCAACCCTCCTGCCTCAGCCTGAGTACTGGGATTATAGGTACAAGCTGTCATGCCTGGCAATAAATTTTCCTTATTAGGAAAATTTAAATTTTAGAAAAATAAAATCACTGCTTGAGAATTATAACTGTTTATAAAAGCAGTTCTATGAGAGGAGAGAGAGAGAGAGAGAGACCCCTGTGCCCCGGTGGTTCAGTAGGACTAGATATGACACATTGCTTTCTTTCCCAGCAAGCATAGAAGGCTGTTGGCATATAAACCACCCATAACAGCTCGGAGATTATTTTTTCCCATGAGAATAGTTTCCTTTTTTAATAAGACTCAATCTCTTTAATTAAAGGATTTAAGAGCTAACATAATTTCACTTAGCAGCTAGGAGGAAGAGGGCTAAGGACACATGTGTTTGTGTCTTCCTTCACTGTCTTCCCAAGTAGTTCAGATCTGAGGCTGAGTGTGGATTTACCCTCCTGCAACAGGACTCAGCATGCACCTGCCCACTTTGACTGGGCTAGTATCTGCATAAACACCTAGTCTGTGCCTCTTCACTGCCCTCCTGGACCTGGCTGGTCCATTCAACTTCAAACGACTTGAGAGCTGGGATCAAACTGTAAAGAAGACTTCAGCGGACAGACTGGCAGAGGATCTGCTGGAAGAAGCATGTCCCCTCCTCCCGGCCTCAGCAGCTTTCCCAGGGAGCTAAGCGGCTGGGAACTTCAGCTCCTCCCACCTCCTCGACCCCCCATCACCACACCATGTTATGCTTTGGTGTGGAGTATGTGCCCTGAGTTTCCTGGTTGGTATCTCAGGTCCTCTGTCTCCGAATTGGAACTGTCTAAATGGTGGATGGCTTGCCAAGGTGACTCAGGAAGCTCGTGGCTTTACTGGAGTTTAACGCCCCATTTCCCTTTTTCTTTTCAAAGCTGCTGCAGTGCACAGAAAGTCAGTACAGAAATAAGCCTTTTGGCCAGGAAAACCTCTGTAACTTTTGAGCTCTGCATCGGCTGCATCCAGATGTTGGACTGGCTTTGTCCAAGACTTCCGAGGACAGGAAGCAAAAGCAAATTTTCTTTTCTTCTTTTTCACACAGTGAACCTTCTCATTTCTTTCTTTCCTTCTTTTTTTTTTTTTCTCTTTATAGGAATTGAGAAAGTTGGTACGGCTTTTGATTATTTTGGCAAATACAGGTCATCAACAGCTCACGATAAGGGAGGAGAGGTGCGCTGTCTGTTTACTCTCAGATTCTCTTCCTTTCTTTCCTGCTAGCTTCCACCAGTGGGGAGACAGCTCACGGGGCTGGTTCTCCGCGGTGTGAGCTGTGGGAGGCTTCCACAGCGTGCTGTGCAAACACATTAAGGGAAAGTCCTGTTGTGAGGAAGAGTAGCCCTGGCCAGCCCACACCATCTCCCTCTGCGTCAGGCATCCAGAGGCGTGCAGCTTCCTGAGGGGCTGCATTCCCCACCCAAATCAGGCATTCCTCGCTGAACAACACAGTCTTCAGTGAGACTCTTTTCCAAGTCAGTGCATCTGACATTGGGAGGGCTTCTTTAAAGAATGCAGCACCACCCTGGGCCAGCTTTCATGACACATACTCAAGATGATTGGTGTATGCGAGTGTGTGTGTGTGTGTGTGTGTGTGCGTGTGCTGTGGTGCACACGTGTGTGTCTTTAGGTGTGTATATGTGTGTGGAGGCCTTGGTCTCCACAGTGATTTTCTGTGTTGCATGTCTTCCATTGCTCTTTCTTTTTTTGAGTCAGGAGTGCTCACTAAATCTGGAGCTCACTGATTGGCTAGGCTGGACTGCCAATAAGCTCCAGGAATCCACCTGTCTCAGTCTCTGCAGTACTGGGATTACAGGTCCATGCCACCACGCGGGTCCCTGGTGTCTAAGCTTCAGCCTTCATGCTTATGCAATAGTCCGCAGCGCCACCTCCTCAGTCTCCCAGGTGGTTTTCTGTGGGTGATGATTTAGGGAGAAGCTCTGGCCTGCTGCTTACCAGCTATAATTTCTCAAGAAAGCCACTTTCTGTAGGAACTTCGCTTCCTTCATGAAGGAAATTAGATCTGTTAAGAGCTCTTGTGTGGTCAGTATAAACAGCCAGCGCAGATGCGTCTGCAAGGCAATAAATACTCCATGAGGACCTCTGGCCGGAGTCCGCACTTCCTGCAGCTCACCCCAGGTCAGGCGGCCACCAGCTGCTGTCAATAGATTCTCCTACAGCTGCTGTCTCTAGTGGGTGTGTAGACATTAATGGTAACATGGTGCTTTCCACGTAGAATCTCCTGATCTCTCTAAAGGGCAAGGAAACCACTCTCACTTTCTTTCCCAGGGTAGAAAGGGCGAGTGTTCTATATTCCTGGTGCCAATATACCCTTCACACTAAATGCCTCTGACTCACACCCAAGCTAAGATCTGGTTTTTCCTGGTTTGTACAATAAAGCAATAGTTACAGCAGCTATGACAATGTGAAAACATACACAGGATAGAGCTCTGCGGAACACAACAGCCAGGTCAGCAGCTGCAAGACAGCAGGATGTTCCCAAGGTGGCTAAGGGTAGGGGCCCGAGCTGTCCACCAACAGGCACTTGCTTCCGGTCTTAAATGTCAATACTTCTCTTCTGGCTCCCATCACAATAGCACAGTCCTGACAGGTGACCTTCATGGAATGTTCAACGAGTATGCAAATTGCCCTTTATCCAAAGTATGGGCTGGATTGTGTATTCTCAAATTCAGATATTCAAATTGGGACCCTGAGTGTTTTCAGAATGTTTACAAAGAAACTGAGGTGAAAATGAAGCTCCCAGAGTAGACCCTAACTTAGTATGAATGAGTTAGCGCACAGGAAAGCGGTCAGGAAGTAGGAAGTGGTGGCTCCTGCCTGTAATTCTAACACTGTAGCAAGGGGCATCCAGCCTTTTAGTCTTTCTTTCATATGAGATGAAAGAGAATTGTCTTGGGCCACATGACCAAGGCAGGAGGATTGCTGCAAAACTGAGGCCTTTCTGGGGCTATCCAGTGAGTTCCAAGCTAGCCTGACTTGCAGAGTAAGATCTTGTCTTGAACAAGAACAGTAACAAAAATGAAACACACCATAAACAGATAGCAGTCTTCTACAAACCAGGGGGAGAGGACCCCGTTCTATCTAAAGACACATTGGCCTTGGATCTTTGTTCTCCAGAACTGTGCCCTGTGAGAGAGCAAATCCTTGTTGTGAAGCCTCTCTGCTAGATCAGCCCTTGCAAGCTTGCACTCCCAACATTCCCTTCCCTTACTATTCTCAGAGGTGTGCTCTGCGCCTGTTTGCCCGGCTCACAAAACACCAAAGCATTTTCCTGCTACAAAGAGATTTTTGTAGAGAAGGAAAACAGAGATCTTCATCACGGGCCAGGTGGGATCCAGGTCAAGCTTTGTGGGCCACCGGTTCCTCGTGACCACTCTGTTTGGTGCCACCAGCGGCAGGGGAGAAAGCTGACAAAGGCTGCACATAAATGGTATGGAGCAGGGTCCTACACGTAAATGGTATGGAGCAGGGTCCTACACGTAAATGGTATGGAGCAGGGTCCTACACGTAAATGGTATGGAGCAGGGTCCTACACGTAAATGGTATGGAGCAGGGTCCTACACGTAAATGGTATGGAGCAGGGTCCAACACTTTCCTGACAGACTCGGAGGCCACAGACCCCCATCTTCCAGGTCATACAGCTAATGTTTTCTGTGTTGTTTGACTGAGAATGCTAAGATCTACAGACCACGGACAGCAAATGCCTGAAGATAGCAGCGAGCTTTGTCTGGGGGTTGGCATCCCTGTGACTTAACTCGCATTGTGGATAAAGCACTTTCATTTCTATAATTCCTAGTATATATATATAAAAAAATCTGCTTGGCCTCCATTGTCTCTCATTATTATTTATTTATTTTGAGACAGGGTCTCAAAATGAAGCCCAGGCTGACTTCAAAGCTCTCAGCAATCCTCCTGCTTCAGTCTCCCGAGTGCTGGGATTACAGGCATGTGCCTGGTTGCGTCTTCCTTTAAATGGGTTGCAGCATTTAACTAGTTCCCTCTTTGAGAGTGAAGTAGGATGGGAGGTGTAGCTCAGGGCTAGAGCCCTGGCTTAGGCTGCACATGAGGCTCTTGGTTCGATCTCCAGCACCACGAGTAAATTCTAGAGCATGAGGTCATTTCCTCATTGATATCAGAGTCATGGATTTACCCTGTTTGAGGAAATTAGCCTTTAGCACCATGCAAAAGAATGACACTGCGAATTGAATAAAACAGCAGCTGCAATGTCCTTGAAGAGCATGAGAAGCCCGCTTGGGAGGCAGGGTGAAGCCTGCTTTCAAGTAGGCTAGGCAGACAATGTCTTCGCTCTGGACTCCTTGTGACCCTGCAGCTTAGAAAAGCCAGAGTAGCTCAGAGGTGAAGGGTGAGGTCTCCGATCAGTTTTTGGTTTGCATTTCTGACCTGACCACCCTGTTTCATGACTTCTTTCTCCCAAACTGTGGAGCCTAAATAGTTTCTGTGCAAAGTAGGGTTGGTGGTGGTTCCTGCCTCCTGAGCAGGAGGAGGTCAACGATACCAGTGCCTGTGGATGCGTCACTGGGCTCCCTCTCTCACAGAGCACCAGCTGATTCAATGTGAAGGAAGAGTGAAAGCAGAGATTTGGGGAAAGGCGAGATTGTCCCTCGGGGAATCCTGTGTGGTAGCCGCAATTTGGTTTTAGAGAGAGCTCTAAGCTGTCTCCCAGCTTCTCACAACACCCAGCTTCCTTGAAGGTTTTCTGCCAATGATCAGTGATTCCAACCTGTATGACGGACAGGCAACTAAACCACACAGCCATAAAGCTATTTGCACAGAGGGTTGGTGCCAGGGCTCAGTCAAGCACCTGCTGGGTGCAGCATGGCCTGAGAAGATTCTGGACCTGGAGAAAGTGTCAGGGTCATATTGCAAGGTGAGGCTGAGAGAGGAGGCTTGGATAGGCAGGCAGCTCTTCCTCAGGGGAGCTTTTCTGTTCACTGGGCCCTAAAGTATGCACCCAGTAACAACTTTTAGTACATTTCTCTGAAGAAACAGCTACAGCATTTTATTATATATAGTTATGTTCAAAGTGTGTTTTGTTCAAGATATCCCTGGTATATATAGCGTTAACAGAACGCAATGTGTGCCCGTGTCTAACCATCTGAACCTTGTGACGCCTCATACATATGTACAATTTTGACTCCTTTTTTGTATGAGTCAAAAATATATTTATACAAGACACGATTCATGTCAAAATGTCTGTACACGCCGGAAACAGAGTCCCTCAAGTGTCACGAATGTTTAGTGATCTGCACCTGGCCGTGAAGAATACAAAGAGAGAGATAGGTGACCCTGCAAATGTCTGAATTCTATCCCAGCAGAGGGAGAGGGAGGGCATGCAGCCACCAGCCTATGCCTCCTGGACGGGTTAGTGTAAGCCACTCCAGGCCAGATGCTTGTGAATCCAGAGGAGGCCTGCTGCCTTCCTCCTTCCTGTTGACTGTGGGAGTGAGATCTCCACGTCTTCTTTACGGGCTCTAGTCCAGCCAGGAAGATAACACGGCTTCACAGGGAGCCTGACTGAGGGCTGTCCTGAGCCCAAAAGCCAGGTGATAAGATTTATTCTAGATAAGGTTAAGGGACCAGTTCCGCATTCTCTGGTGGGGTCAGTTAGCTCAAGCCCAGAGCCATGCAGCCCTGCCCAGTTGGGGTGGGGAGGTGTTTGTAGAATTCTTATGATTATAACCCAACTATATGTAATGATTATGACCCAATTTTGTGTTACACAGTGCATGTGCACATGCGCATGTACACACACACACACACATGCGTGTTAAGTAATTTATTGCATTTATTTCACGATACTGTTCCACTTTCAACAGGTCAAACTCCACACTCTGAAATCCTGCAAAGCAGTTGTAGGAGTCTCAATCCAAGCAGAGATCGGAAATCACATGGCAACAGAAAGCATATTTGGTGACATATTTTAAGATGGCCTAGGGCTCATTATGGGGCAAATAATAGCTTTGAACTCATGGCAATCCTGCTGCCTCAGTCTCTCAAGTGCTGAGATTACAGATGTGTGTCACCATGCCTCATTCACTGAGGATCTTGGTTTTCAACTTAAAATGTTTTCTTTCCCTATTAAATTCAGAACTCAGGGACAGTGAGATGTCTCAGCACGAAAAAGGTGTTTGCCCCCAAGCCTGATGACCTGAATTTGATTCCCAGAGCCCATGTGGTGGAAGGAGAGGATCGCTTTCATAAATTGTCCTCTGACATCCACACGTGCTGTGGTACATGCATGTCCTCACAAACACACAGATAAACAAGTAGGAAGAGGGTTTACGACTCTTCCATCCCAGCACCCTCATCTGTGACCAATATCCCAGTCTCACGGGGTGGTCGCAATGGCCGGGTGTGTTAATAAAGCCCACGACGGCCTGTGGTTAGCTTCTGTGTTTGCCATTGCCGTAGCACTGAATGGATAAACATGGAGCTTTGAAATATAATTATTTAAGTTTAAAAACAGCACCCGAGGATGAATGCCCCTCTCACCTGCCATTTCGGCACTGGGTAAAGAATGAAAATTAAAACACACAAGAGCACATCATCAGCTCTTGTGGAGTTTAGCTCAGTTATCACCAAGTCACAGGGGATGGTGCTTCTAGTATGTTACCCCTGTAATCTGCCGAAGGAAAGAGTACGGGCAGCACCCTAAGCCAGCCTGGACAACAGTGACACCACAGTCCTTAAGGATGTCTCAACTGGGTGCCTAACTGGTCCTTTGACTCCTGAGCATAGCAACCTGGACCACTGGACCTCAGGCCCCCATGCACAAGAAACATGGCGACTGAGTCTTTGGGTCCTGGATATGCTCTGCCCTGAGTGGCAATCTCAAGACAACTCTTTGCCATTGCAACAGGAAGCTGTCGTTTGTAAACTTCGCACTCAAGAACCAACCACACAGTTTTATTTTTAAAAACACCAAAAAATACGATAATGTTTTAGGTAAGCCACACTGGGTGGACTGCCTTCATATCTACCGTTGGGCGTATGAATTATGGGTTGAATGAGCTTGGGAGGCAGAGCTCCTAGAAGAATCTTAGGAACCTATTTTGCCTGGGACCAGTGTGCAGGCAAAGGGAATGAGACTTTCCTCCCCTCTTCTCCACAGCAGCGACCTGGAATCTGATAGCTCTGTGGTTGTTTTACAGGTCTGTGAACTCAGACAAGAAACACAAGCAAACCCCAAAGCTGCCTCTTCGTCTGTACCCTTTTGCTCAGCTTCCCACCTTGGGCCACTATGAATAGATGTAAGATTGCTCTCAGCTGCTTCCTATGAGCCAACATTGAGTCCACCTGACTCAGGAAGGGCGTGTTTCTGTCAAGATACTGGGAAGTGGGGAACAAGTGGGCTTGGTCAACCAGGTGGCTCTATCAGAAGAGCCTGGGGCTGTGCATGGTTACCCCAGGAAGCTGAGTCAGAGCAGGGATGAAAGTCCAGAGTGAGAGAGTGAGACAGGCCTGGAACCCACACAATGCACCAGATAAGCAGAGATGAGGGGGCCTGGAGAGTGTAAAGTGGAGTCTACCTGCCTCGCCTGTTCCTTCTAGCTCCTGGGGCGTGAGTGACTCAGAACTGGGCAGGGCTGCCTGCCTCATGAACCCAAGCTGCCCCAGGAATTTCTAGTCCCCACCCTCAGCCTCGAGAGCAACTATCTCCGCTCAGTGAGGCAACTCTCCTTCGGGAAGTAGAAGCTTTTGCTACTTCTACGAAGCATATGCCGTAGTGAAACTCTTGATAAGTTTAGGGGTCAAGGTCCCTTGCACAGTTTGGGTAAGTCCTTTTCAATGATAATAGTTTAGAATCCATGAACTAAAGTACATAGCATATCACAAAGTCAACCAACTACATTGAAACTGGTCCCAAATATCCCAAAATCTGCTCATCAAATATTAGGTTTGTGATAATATAAGACGCTGGCCTCTTTCACACTCCTTGAGTCTAGACACCCTTCAGCGTGGTCGTGACGAGGACAATAGCCCGCTTTTCTCTTTTATTGTTGTGACAGACACGGAACCCAGGCACTGCGGATGCTAAGCGGGTGGCACACAACAGAGCTACAGCCCCATCCTACGAGGACATTTCAAGGTTCTGCCAAAAATCTTGATCTGTTATGATCAAGTGGCATCTGTGTCACAAACAAACGTAGTGTCTCTCATGAAACAGTCGGGAAATAGCACAGTGCTCACGGAGCTGGGATGGGAGAGAGGCTCGCTAAAAGGAAACACTCATTGATGCTGCTTGAGTACCTGCGAAGGCGAAGCAGTCAGTTTTTCAAATAACTGCCATCCAGGATGAGGAAGCATGTTAACATGGTAGAACACATTGCTGTGGCCATGTGGTGATGAATGCATCCTGGCCCAGACCTTCTATCCTTCTCTGAGCAGAGCTAAGGTCCTTTTCCTTTGCGGGCCTCCACCTTCCTACCCTGTCTGTGTACCTTCAGCACAAGACGCTGTGCTCCAAGGCTTGCAGCCTGTTGTGAACCTCAAGCTGCACATCTGGAAGTTTTCACCAGTTCCTTTATGATGACTCAGAGGCTAGGTGCACAGGGTAACGGAACAAAGGCTTAAGGGTTGTGACTGGCTTCTGCATTTTTGTGTGGCTAGGCCTGGTGGTACCAACCTGTCATCTCAGCTATTGGGGAGGACATGATAGGATCCTTGGGCTACAAAAAAAAAGTTTAATGTCAGCCTAGGTCTCATAACACAAAGTAAAAAGAGGACTTGGATATAGTTCAGTGGTAGACTGCTTGCCTAGCATGTGTGAGGCCCTCTGTTCAATTCCTAGCATGCACACACACACACACACACACACACACAATTAATAGATAATCAATTTCTATATGAACCTTATGTAAATGGATATAACCACACTTCAAATGTGAAGAGAGAGAATAGGAGAACACAGGCAGCCATGACCTTAGTAGGTGGGGAGAAAGGCCAGGGAGTTTTCTTACTAAACCTCAGAGGACTGAGGGGCCACTTTTGCACCCAACCTGGGGGGGGGTAGTCTGAATTTAATTGCTCCCCATAATCTCATAAGGAGTGGCACTGTTAGGAGGTGTGGCTTTGTTGGAGTGGGTGTGGCCTTGTTGGAGGAAGTGTGTCACTGTGGGGGCAGGCTTTGAGGTTTCCTATGTTCAGAATTCCACCCAGTATCTCAGTCAACTTCCTGTTTCCTGCAAGACATAGGATTCTCAGCAATGACTCCAGCACCATGTCTGCTGCATGCTGCCATGCTCCCCACCATGATGATAATGGACTGAACCTCTAAAACTGTAAGCGAGCCACCCCAGTTAAATGTTTTACTTTATATGAGCTGCTGTGGTCATGGTGTCTCTTCACAGCAATAGAAACCCCAACTAAGACACGGGGAACGTGACAGATCGTTTGGGGCCAACACACAATAAAGTCAAACAGAGGAGATTTTGCAGCGCTCCTTGGCACCCAAAAGGAAAATTTGTTCTCTGAGGATATTTTCTCTGCAAATAGGTTCTTTGGTTCTTTACCTCAATAAACTCAAAGCAAAAGGTGTTTGCTCCCAAGTATATTCAAAATAGATCAGATTAAAAATGACTTGGTGTACACAGTGGAGACGCTGTGTTCAGTGCTTTCCTGTGTGAGGTCTTTGATGTTAACTCATCTAAAACCAGAAATGTGTTGGGAATGCACTCATGGGCCACCAAAATGTTCTCACTCTTATTTTTTAATTTTTTTTTGGTGTGGTAGATAGAATTTTTTTTTCTTTTATGTAGCCCTGGATGGCCCAGGAAACTACTGTGTAGCCCAGGCTGGCCTTGAACTCACAGAACTTCGGCTGCCTCTGCCTTCCAAGTTCTGGGAACAAAGGCCTGGGCCACTATGCTGGCCTTAGACCAAACAAACCATCTAGCATATGTAAGGACATATGGTTAAAATGCATCCTTAAAGACAGAATTTACCACCCCCAGCATCCCACAGAATATTCCTTTTGAGGGTGTCCTGTGCCTGTGAAATGCTGGTGAGCTTGCCTCTACCTTGCAAAGAGACAGGGCTCTTCAACTCCACTGTATTTCAATCTAGAAGCAAAATGAAGAGGTTCTCATACATCATGACACTGGAGCCCATACAGATCAGGGTCCAGTTATATCCAGTTTTAACCCATCACCTCATCCGTGTCAACAGGTAGCTGGAGAGGCTTCGGGAACTCTGTTTGGATGTCCTCTCTGGGCCATGATGCCTTGTGTGGATCAGCATCTATGATTTCTCCCCTGTCCTGACTGTGGCGATCCATAAGTGGCACCCAGCGTTCAGCTCGTTCTCGTGGGTGGATCTCAGTGAAGAGCTGTCATCATCATGCACCACAAGGACCAACCCCATCGTGTGGATTAGAGTCCTGGAGGCACCCGTGGGAAACGCACTTTCTCTGGATGGAATCTGGAAGCTTTTTTCTTCATCGCGAGGACACGAACAGTGCCCAGCATGCTTCCCCACAGGCGGAGCCAGAAAACACAGAGTTGTGGCCTACATGTGAGGATAATTTTTTAAAAAGTTTTTAGTGAGTCTATATTAATTATAGACACTAACAGGGTTCATTGTGATATTTTTATATTGATAATGTATTTTGATTGTATTCACTCCCACCCCGCTCTTTTTTCTCTTCTTTTAAAAAATTTTATTTAGTATATGCATATTTGTGCATGTATGTGTATATTCATATGTATATTTGTGTGTATGTATAGCATGTGTGTATGTTCATGTGTTTGTGCATGTATGTGCATGCATATATATGTACATATTTGTGTATGTGTGTTTGAATGTATGTGTATACTCATATGTATATTTGTGTGTATGTATAGCATATGTGTATGTGCATATATGTGTATGTACATGCATGCACATATGTAGGTACATATTTGTGTATGTGTGTTTGAATGTATGTGTGTATATGTGTTGGTATATATGTGTGTGGTATTTATGTGTGTATGTGCATGCATGTGTATTTGTATATATGTGTGTATATGTGTCAGTATATATGTGCATATATGTATGTATGTGTGTTGGTGTGTGTATGTATGTTATATGTTTGTGTGTCTGTGTGTGTGTATGTGTGTGTGTACATGCATGTATCTGCAGATGGGCATGTGCTGTCTCATGCACATGGAGGTCAGAGAACATCTTTGGCAGTCTCTCATATTCTACCTTTTGAGGAAGGGTCTCTTATTTACTATTAAGCAGCTTCCAGCCAGTTCTTTCTTCACCTCAGGTCCAGCTTTTTATATGAGTTCTGGGCATCAAGCTCAGACACTCAGATTGTCAAGGCCAGCACTTCCCTGTGCTGGACCATCTCCCACATCCCCCATAAGCAGCTCTGGACACCCCCACCCTGCCCTGTGTGCATCACCCAGTGAGTCCAGTGAGGTTTTCTCACAGGAAGACTGCATAAAGCATGAGATCCTTACTAGTGAGTGGCTCAACCATGGAAGCAAATGTCCTTCCTTCCCTTAGCAACCAGACACTGCCCACAGATTCTCGGGGAGGGCTTGGGTCTTGTGAGTTATCCCACAGATGTTAGGATAATTTTTATAAACTATTTGGGCATTTTTTTAAAAGCCAAAAATGTAGTTCATCTTGAGTTCCAAACTCTAAAGGTTTGTACACGGTTACTGGAGTCTAGACAGACATAGGTGCTCCGGGCACCTCATCCTGAGGGTCAGACATCACTCTCAGTCAGGACAGTCTGATCTGAACATCTCAGAGGTTTCCGCAGCATTCCACATGTCCCCTGAGGCAGCAGTGTTGGGGATGGCTGGCCCCACAGAGTCCTCACTCCACCCGTCTCCCAGGTCCCTGATCTGATGTGGTTTTTGTACCCTGCCCAGGTGAGCTGCTCTTTTTCACCTGGTTGTCTCAGATGCCCCAGCCGAGGCAGCTGATGGCAGTTACTGTGCAAACTAGCAAGGCCAGGCAGATTGGCAGATCAATGTGCAAAGTGAAAGACATCCTTATCGCCCTCTGGCTCCTCTGCCTCCTCAGAATTGAAGGATGGTGTTTCTAAAAATATTATCAGTCAAGGCTGCAGGCCCAGAACGGAGAATGAGGGACAGAAATGCCCATCTTCATATTGGCAAGGGAGGCCTGGCATTTGCTTTGAAGCTGGGAGATCGGCATGTGCCCATGGCTACTGAGAATTCAGCATTTTCCTTTGCCATCCACTGGGACTGGCTCCTCTGTCAAGGAAAACACTGGGCCACTAAGCCATCGAGTGAGGGAGGACTCTGGGTAGATCATTCAGCCGAATGTTAAAAGAAGTTCTCTGCAGAGCCCTTGTTGGCTTGCACTCGTGTTGAGACTTCTAAAAGAACAGCTCTCAAAGGCCCCTAAGGGAAGGGCTTAAGGTGGCCTCCCCCACAGAGGGGAGATGGCAACAAGGCAAAGGGCAGGTCAGAAGGGTGGCCGAAGATAATGCGATGTCACTCACACTGCTCAAGAGCTGTCAGGCCTCCGCACGCTGCAGGGGAGAGAGCCACAGCTCCTAACAATCCGACGGCCGAGGATAAGGAAACGATGAGTCTATTTCGCACAAAAGGCCTGTCAAGAGAAAATAGTGGAAAGCCGTTCTCTCTGGTCTTCAAAGTGTCCGCTTCCAGGTGCTAAGTGGTAATTAAAGTCAGCAAGTCATAGTGGCGTTCAGTAAAATGAGATTGTGTCGGAGACAGCCAGAGACCCAGGACGGGCATGGCTCCCATTCCAGCCTAGAAGACATTACTGTGCTGGGGGGGGGGGGCATTACTCTCAAAGGGGAAATTCATTTTATAGTCAATCAAAATTCTGCCTTGATAGAAGGGTTGGTTTATTTATCCTTCATATGCAAAAAAAAAGAAAAGAAAAGAAAAGAAAAGAAAAGAAAAGAAAAGAAAAAACATAGTGCCATAGTGCCTAGGCGAACCTTTCTTCTTAGCACTCTTAGCACTTCGTAGCTGGTGTTTTTATTTGGCTGGGCAGAGAGGCCGTTTTGCCACGGGAATAAATGAGCTGACTTGCGTCCAGTGCACCCTCTGCTGTGGCTGCGGGGGGGGGGGGGGGGGGGGGGGGGGGCGGGGGGGGGGGGGGGGGGGGGGGGGGGGGGGGGGGGGGGGGGGGGGGAGGGGAGCCTCCGGGAAAGTTTGAAGCAGCGCTGGAATCACTATGATTTAATCTCTTTTGTTACTACCTTTTAAACTTAGCATACAAAGTAACAGGTTTGATTGTGACATTTTCATTTGCCTTGGTCCTATCCTCTCTGTCCTTCCTATTCCTTCTCCTTCTTCTTGGTGCATCTTTTCCTTACCCCAATCATGCTTGGATGCCACTCAGATCCTTAAATATGGAGTTTACAAATGTGGGAATGCAGGTGCCATTTTATCTCAGTATCCTCTCTTGTTCCCCTCCCTCTCTTTAGATGTGTTCCCCTCCTCAATGGTCTTCTTTTTAAGAAATACAACCCTTCCCACCTTTCTCATGGCTCTGTCTCTACTTTGTTTCCACCATGTTACACGTTCTGGTGTTTCTCCCAATCACTTGCTTCAGAAGGGCTATGCAGCTAAGCCAATGGACCAAACAAGCGGGGAAGCTGCCAGAAGCTGACCCACTGCAACAGAGCAGCTGCAGTGGTTCCTACTAGGTGGCCCCTCTGAGAACCTGGAGAAGGGAGGGAAGGTCATGGGGCCAGCGGACGAGGCTAGGGCTGCCAGGAGGGTGTTTGTTTTATGAAAGAGCCTAAGAGGAGTGAGCGATGAAAGCCAGAGGCAGGCAGGGAGCCGAGGTCGTCTTCTAAGAGAGGTGACCTATGCATCAAGCTGGAGTGACAAGGGGAGGTATAAACAGAGATTAAACTAGGAGCCCAGTAGCAAGGGATGCAGAGGAAAAGGAGCAAGAACCCAGTGCAGGGTTAGGGAAGCTTGGCAGTCAGTGATACAATGTCGCAACTGTAAGCATCCAATGGGATTCGTTGAAGGTGAACTATTGTTTCTCTCCTGGGTCTGAGTGGGGGTTAGTTTCTTAGAGGAGCCTAACTGAGGCAGTGAACATTTGTTCAACATCGTTATCATAACCTGTCTGAGACAAGGCTGCCAGAGGAATCCGTTCAGGACTGGAGTGGCCACATGGTTTTCCATGGGTGGACAGAGCCCCTGTAGTCCTCTTGCTGAATCCATCAATTAGGTGAAGCCTGCAGGTGCCTGAAGGAAGGTGCATGGGGGTCATGAGAAAGGGACGATTCTAACTAACTGTGCTTTTCTAAATTCCATGAAACAAACAAACAGGAACAATAAATGTGCATACAAGACCAAAGTAAGTCTGTGCTCCATGCACAGCCCCATTGACTACAAGTTTGTCCTCTCTGGAGTGGAAAGCAGGGTTGGCACAGTCCAAGTTCAAGACTGGTCTTGGCCACCTGCTGGTTGCTGGAGCTTGGACAAGTGTATGTGGCCAGCCAGGACCTCCTCTCTCTCTTACTTCCTCTTTTCTGGCGCCACTCCTGTGGCTTCAGCTGGACCAGGAGGCACTTTTCCATGGCTGGGATACAGTTTGCTCGGGGGCTTTCCGAGCTGGATAGTCAAGCACTGAACTTTTTTGAGTGTCCCTTTCGTGTAATAGCATGGCTCCACATTATATTAACAAATATCTATTGTTTGAGGCGTCTGACTGAGCTTCCACAGGCTGGGCTTTTCATCCTCCTGGTTTTCCCCCCACTCTCGCGTACCAAGACACCTAATTGTGAACAAATGTAATTTCCAATTCCTCATGTTCTAATTAAGCTGGTGTTTTTTTTTAAATAACTCCAAGCCATACGTCCTCATCATTTTTTATGTACTTTGCTGCTTTTTAAATGCATTCCCGGCTGTTTATTTTGTCAAATATAGTACCAAAATAACTAGCCAAAAATACCTCCACCATTACTAGTTGTGTTACCTTATAAATAAGAGACGATTTAAAGCTAAACATTAACAACGAGGATGACATGATGTGATGAAAAGAATATTTTTTTTCAAAAGTATACAACTAAAAAATACATTGTAGCCACAGACATGGGGAGTGCCCAAGTTGGACCACGTATCCAAATAGCTCAGTTTCCAAACTTAACTCGTAGAGAGATGGTGAGTTAAAGTTGAGGATCGTAAAAGCTTAGCAGTCCCTTGAGTGTCTTAACCCTTCTTCGTTTAAAAATGTTTGAATCACACTTGCTTATGTGTGCGCATGTGCATGAGCTCAGCTGTGCGATGGTGAAAACACAGGGTCAGAGGACAACGTAGGGCAGCTGATTCTCTCCTTCTACCACATGGGCCCAGGGACCGAACTCAGGAGCTCAGCCTTGGCACCAAGCACCTTTACCCACGGAGCCATTTCCTCTAACCCCTTAATCCTTTACCAAGTAATAGTAAATAACAGCTAACTTATAAAAACCCTGTCCTACTCTCTCTCTCTCTCTCTCTATATATATATATATATATAAATATATATAAAACAATAAGATATATATGTAATATATATATATATATATTATATATAGACACAACCAAAATACAGCATGATATCCAGAGAAGACAGAACAAGTACATGTCTCTCCTGAAATTGCAGGTTCTAATTCTAGAGTTTAAAGAAAGAAGCTTTTGCAGGTACTCAGACTGTTTCTTGTTCTTCACATGAACTGGAAGACTGGGTTTCTCCTGTTTCATTCTGCAGCGACATGTAGTACATGTATATGTGCGACCTGGTTGAAGATACATGTAGTGTGAGTATGTGTGCAATGTGCTTAGGGATTCATGTAGCCACTTCCTATAGTGTACCATGGCTGTCTTGAAGCAAAAAGGAATCACAGAGATTCTTGATTTATGGTTTTTAAAAAAAGACAATCACTCATTAATCACTCAGCCAGGAAATATGTTTCCTTAGTGCGCACAACTGTTGATTTAACTCATCTCAAACTTGGCTGTACCTGCCGCCCTCCTCTGGCCTCTTCTTTCTGTAGCTGTGTGTGAGTTAGGATAAGCAAGGTTGTGACGCTGTAACAAACGGTCCCACCATCCAAGTGCAAGCCAACTGCATCATTTTGCATTTCAGCCAGCTTTATGTCATCCTAGGTCCCTGTGACCTTCACACTCAGAGCTGCACTGCAATGTCCTCTTTCAGAAAAATCGCTGGGTCAAGGGAAGCAGCAGACATGGAGAGTCACAGCCTGGCACGTGGAACTTCTGTTTCCAAGTGGCCTGTCCCATTCTTACTTCCTTGGCAAAAGCACGCGGGAACTGGCGGTGGTACTTGGCACTTCCCTAGTGTTCGTCATGACACAGAAACTGGCTCTGAGGGGGTTATCTGAGCACAGTGGTAATACAATCAGCATCAAGTATCACAAGCTTTGTGTGAGGTTTTCTCGCATAGAGACCTATCAATCATAGAATCACTTGGCTAAATTGCCAGGCAACCATACAGTTTAGCCAAGTGAATGGCCAATTTTGCTTTTGTTAGAAACCACAAAAAAAAAGAGAGAGAGAGAGAAAAGAAGGCTTGATGTATTTTGTTGAAATTATAGATCGGCTAAATAACTTCAGGGGGCTCAGTAGGCATTGTTATGTGCCAGACATGCGGCTCTAGGCATCAATCCTAGACAAACTCACAGTGATGCTACAGGAAACATGAGCAGAGGTCTTCACGGCAGCATCGATACCACACAATTACAACAAGGACGAGGTGTCCACTATGAGGGAGCTAGGTGTGCATGCATACAACAAAGCAGAATGAGCCCATGATGGCTAGGGTCAGACAGATGTGTCCCGAACCCTACAGTTGTGAAATGTGTACCACTGGACTTCAAACAGCAAGACATAGAATTACATGCTGTGGTACAACATAGTATCCATGGTCACTTTAGAGGGACTGAGATGTAGTTGCGGATGTGACGTGGTCGGTAAATACACATGAAGTTCTCATGATGGCTACTCCCAAGCAGGTGGAATAGGCGTGGAGACAGGAAGAGAGGACGGTTCACCATATCAAAGAAGTTTTATTGTTTTTCTTTCTGAACATTACAAAAAAAACGGGGCCAGGAGAGATGGCCCAATGGGTAAAGGTGCTTAGTATACACCCCTGGCCACCTAAATTGCTCCTAGGAACATATGTCAACAGCTGGACACAGTGGTCACACCTATAATTCCAAGACTGCTATGCTGAGATGTGGAGACAGAACTGGTTGGAAGTTCCTGGGTCAGCTACCCTGGAGAAGCTGCCTAGCTGCAGAAACAAGACAGACTCAACAAGGTGGAAGGTGAGAACCTGCTTCCAAAAGTCACCCTCTGACCTTGTGTCTGTACACATACACACGCATGCAAATGTACAAGAATGACATAAATATTGTCTGAGCAGTCGCTTTACAAGTGTGCATTTGGTTCTTTTCTGGACGTTTTCTACCTAGAAGGCGAAGTACCTTCTTTGCAGGCACCCACAAATTTTGTAGCGTTATTGCTTCTTGTGTGTTGTCTCTTTTGCCTGAGTTTTTTTTTTTTTCAAAGCAGACAGTCATGTTTTTCTTCACAATCAAAGCTGTTCATCTGGGTCTCATCCATGACCTGGATTACAATCATTATACAGACTAGATTGCCCACTTCCTTTCCCACTGCCTGAAACCTCAACTTCCACCCACGGTCAGAACTGGCAAACTCTCACGGCTTTCTCATGCCCTCACCTGGTGTCTTTACGATGCCATTCTCAAACGGCAGGCATTTGGCCACAAATCCAAGCAAACCTATACTTTGGGCTGGAAGTCGACAGACATCGAGAACTACTAGACATTCATGGTTTGAGTAAAGACGTGTTTTCATTCATTGTTCACACATCAAACGTCTACAGTTTCCCCTATCCCAAATTTCTTCCCAACCACACCTGGTCCAGGAAGACTCTGAAACTTGTGGTAAGAAAGCAGCCTTTGACTATAAAGCCTCTCAGCTTTATAGATAGCCCAAGTGATTCTGGAGGCAAGGGGAGGCTATGTACCAGTTGCTGCTTTGATAAAACTCAACATTTCCCACTTTTGTTGAGGTTTGCTAATAGTGGTCTGTCTTTGACTAATCTCTGGATTTTTTTTTTTTGAGTTCCACGGAATATCATTTGAATATCTTTCTTTATCCGATTGGGTGATTCTTAGAGACTGTCAACCCATCAAAGTCCGATTCTCAACCTTTGGCTCTGACACTTCTATTGCCATGTTACCAGAAGTAGTTTACTGTTAAGAAATCCAGACAGGCAGACAGCAAAGGAGACCTGTAAATACGAATTCTCCTATAATGGCTAGCTGTGAGAGAAAGAGAAGTTTGAGTTGTTGACTCATTCAGGATAATTTCTTCCCAGTTTCTCCATTCTTGTCACCCAGTAAGCCCGGCTGTGTTAGCAATGTTCACTCAACACTGGCTGTGCCTTGGACAAACTCTATTCACCAATGACACCCAGAAGAACAGCTGTAACCATGAAGAAAAACAGGGAGTTTCCAGGTGAATTGGGTCCAAGGAGGAAACAATACCGCTATAAAAGTCTGTGGGAGCACTGCGAGTAGTGTGGTTTTCTTTCTATGTAAGAAAAGCCCAGGAAATAACCAAATAACAACCCCGGTGTTTCTAACTCTGGAAGTCTCCACCGCCATATGTCTTCCCGCATGGCTCTCAGGAATTCTGACCTTCACTGCATGTCATCACAGATGAGGCTTGGGATGATGAGTTCAGCCAAGTGTCTAGAACTTCAAACATCTGTGTCAGACTCCCCAAAACATCTCCGTCTCTCAACCCCACAGATAGTTCCAATTCCCAAGGGCCCCAAACTTTGCTTTTAATAAACCAAACTTGTCTCTATGGTGTCCTCTGACTCTGGCCAACCTCACAGACCAGTGGCTTACTCCCATTCCTTCCTTCCACCTTTAGGAGAACTCTCAATGATTGTATTTCCTAAAGTACAATGTGCACTTTGGCTACCCTCCCCTTTTGACTGCTCACAAAGTAGACCCTGTCTGCTTCCTCGACTTTCCTCTGGTAATCTTGCTGATTTAATTAACACTCACATCTGCCCACGCCATGAGTTCTCAGGATCCTCGTGCATCAGAGGCTAAAGCTTGCAGTTGCTAGCTTGTCAAGAAATTCCCCCAAAGCATCTCCCTCCGAGAGACACCACTTCGCTCGGAAAGTACCCTCAGACCCATGACTATGCACAGGGACCGCCTTCTTTCTTCTTTTGGTCCTTTAGCCTCCCATAGTTATTATTTCCCCTTCAAAATAAAAGCTGTCAAACATTTTCTGTCTTCCAAGTTGCTCACTCCTGTGGTTAGGACCATTTCTCCCTCATATTAAATTCCTAGCATTTCCTAGTAATGGTGTAAGCTCTTCTTGAAGTATAATGGCTTCTGCCACTCTCTTTTCTCTACTTGCCCCACACTCAATCCCCACATGCTATGTGTGTGTGCGGATCCCCTGTGCACCTCCCACCACAGCACAGATAATCAGGCTTCATCCACAGCAGCACGGACTCCCAGAGCAGCCGCACTAAAGCTGGGCCAGCATTCTCCACACACAGTAATTCAAGCAGAGCTTAATAACAGGCTATCCCGAGGGCCTCTGGCCATGCAGGCCTAATGACACCATGAGAGACAGTTATCGTGTGTTCCGCCTTTCATCTTCTCATATCTTTTGAAAATCCTGCTAAGTTTGGTCTGTAACGCTTTAAAGGCACAGAGACTATTTCTTCTTAAGTTTTGGGTTCAGCTTGTTTGGAACAAAGGCTTTTGCAAAGATAAGCCTGTCTAAAGCATTGCTGGGAGGCCGTTTGCTTGCCTTCGCGGTGTTTGGCACACACTGCTGTTGTCATTGTTACCTGGGAAGGAAGGACATTGGTTGCTGGTAAGGAAAAGACTGTTTGGGGGCTTGAGCTATGGCCTCCTGTAGAATAAGTCCTTGTTCCTGGTGCAACTTGATCTGGAAACACACTTTAGCGGAGATCAACAGGTCAAGAGGAGACGATTTATTTTAAGATTTATTTATTCATTTTATGTATATGAGTGCTCTATTGATTTTATGCCTAAAGAGGGCATCAGATCCCACTATAGATGGTGGGAGCCACCATGTGGGTGCTGGGAATTGATCTTAGGACCTCTGGAAGAACAGCCAGTGCTCTTAACCTCCGAGCCATGTCCCAGCCCCCAAGATGATTAAGGTGAGTCCCAATATAATATGACTGGAGTCCCTTTGGCAAAGATGACATAAGGACAAAGACACAGAGGGAAAGCCAGGAGACCACAGAGCCAGCAACTTAGTGACACATCTATAAGTCACATGATTGTTTCATTCGTTTGCTCATTCATTCAACAAATGTGTGGGCTCTAAGCTATTAATACTTATTTTCCCTGCTTCCCTCTCTCTTAGGGGTGTAGGTGTCTGTGGCCTGAAAACAATTAGGGAGAAGTACGAAATGGATGCATGTGTCAAGTGAACAGGGGAAAGTCCTTTGCTGTAGAAAGTGACGAGACAGATAGCCAATGTATAGATTAAGTTAGAAAACAGGGGAAAGTCCTTCCCTGTAGAAAGTGACGAGATAGATCACCAATGTATAGATTAACTTAGAAGGAAAGCAGGCTCAGAAAATTCAGTACTACTTTTCCCTACCCACCAGGCTCCCCAGACTCAATGCCTCCCACAGAGAGAGTTGCTTATCTCAGTGAGGAACCCTTCAGAATCTGTATCCACAGTAGGGTTCATTTTGGGTGGAATGTGTTCGTGAGATCGTGTGTAAATGTGTGTGTGCGTGCATGTGTGTGCATTTGTGTTCATGATTAGAGACCAGAGGCCAACCTTGGATGTAGTTTCTAAGGGACCACCCACCTTGCTCATAGAGAGAAGGTCTTTCAGTGGTCTGGAGCTTACTGAACAGTTAGATTGGCTGGTAGAGAATCTCAGGGAGCCATCTGTCCCCACCTTCTCACAGGGTAGTACCACATCCGGGTGTTTTGTTTGTTTGTTTTATTTTATGTGGGTTCCGGGGATTTGACTGTCACTCTCGTGCTTTACGCACTGAGATGTCTTGCCGGCCACGACCTTCGGAGGATTTTGACAAATGAGGCATTTCCTTCATCCCACAGAGCACATTCACTGCCACAAGACTTCTCCTCATGCTCACATGGTCCGTCTCCCACCCGCCAACCCCAGCCAGTCACGGATAAGTTTTTATTGCCTCTATGGTTTCATCTTTTCTATTAGCAAGAAAAGTGATGTCAACCCCAGAAAAAATGAAAATAGTCATAGTGCTTGATCTTGGAACCAGCTAGGATTTGCTTAATTTCTTAAACTTCTGTCACAGAAGCTAACAATGCCATAGTCCCATGTGAGAAACAGACTGGGACTGCACACACACACACACACACACCCCACACATGCACACACACACATATGCAAGCATGCATGCACACACACACCACACACACACACCACACACGCGTGTGCACACACATGCGCACACATGCACACACATGCACATGCATGCACTCGCGCGCGCACACACACACACACACACACACATGGCTAACAAGGATGTATTTTTTCCACTAATTATCTGAAACAAACTTATTTAGATATTTCACATTTGTGACCAGGAAATTCAAAGTGTTCTAACATTTCTGGACATTTGAACGTGTGCTCTGTTAATTCAAGACATTTGTACACATGCTTACTTTTGAGTTGTTATAGAAATATTTACTGTGCAGGACTATCATCCAAATCAAGCTACCACCATCTTCAGGAGTTCAGCTGGCTCTGATCCCAAAATAACCACCACAGCTGGGCCTGCAACATTTCAGAAGGTGGCGGGCCACAGGACTGGCACTGAAGTGTCCCTGTTGCAGGGACGGCACTTTTTGGTTTGGCTGCTTAGCACCGAAATAATCACACAGAAACCATATTGTTTAAATCACTGCTTGACACATTAGCTTTAGCTTCTTATTGGTTAACTCTTACATCTTAATTTAACCCATGGAGATGTGCATCAACACCAGGGCGTGGCCTACCAGCAAAGTTTTAGCATGTCTGTCTCCGGCAGCAGCTCCATGGCTTCTCTCTGACTCCTCCTCCTTTCTCCCAGCATTCCGTTTAGTTATTCCTGCCTAGCTCTCTTTCCCTATAGCTTTGCTATAGGCCCAAAGCAGTTCCTTTATTAACCAATGGCATTCACAGCATACAGAGGGGAATCCCACATTAGTGGGTTAGTGTGATTATCTTCATAGCAATGTCTCCTTAACTGGGCAAACAAATAGTGATTTGGGTTTTCTGTCTTCCTGATTGCCATATTTACCAAACAAGAGCAGTAGCCTAGGTGCTAACAGTGCAGAAGTTCCTTACATTATATAATACTTCCAAGGGCTGCCAAACCTGACATGTACACGGTCGTATGTTTTGTGTGTATGTGTGTGTGCATGTGTGTATGATGTGTGTGAGAGAGACAGAGAGAGACACACAGAGAGAAACATAGAGAGGGGGAGAGAGAAGGTAAGTATGTGTATGAGAGAGAACACTCACAATAAATTAATGTGAACAAAATAAAATATGCAGGAATAGTAAGATTCAGTTTAATTAGACATCAGATGACAGATAAGTTAGTTTTATTGTGGATGAAATGAAATATGCTTAGAACCCAAGTTCTGACTTACTTTCAAAAATCTATGGGCACCTTTCTCTGGGTACAGTTGATCGTTACGATGCCATAACAAATTCATGTTATTTCCTCTATCCATTCTCAGAAAAAAATGAAGGCAAACTAAATGATTTGTTGTTGTAACAAGAAGTGTTGGACTTGGAGCATAGGAGGATTTTTGCTATTGCTTTTTTTCCTGTTTGCTTGCTTGTTTTGGTTGTATTTCAATACAGGGTCTTATTACATAGTTCAGGCTAGGCCTGAACTCATGGTCACCTTCTTACCTCAGCCGCCGAGTGTTGGGGTGACAGCGAGTGTCACCATGCATGGCCCACATAAGTCTTTGTTTTAACAATGCTGCTTTTGAACATTATTTCTGTGACATATCTCCCAGCTTATGCTTCTCCCAATGTGCACGTTTGGTAGCCCTAGAGCTTATGAATATCAATCATTTGTCGCAGTTGTACCAAATGCCTGAAATGCTAAGCAAAAGTGCTTTTGAGCTAGAGGATGCGTTCTACTAAAATCTTCCTCAATTGTTGTGTTTTCCCATCGTCTATTAATGTGTTTAATGGAACATTATCAAATTAGAATGTTATCCTAGGGTTTGGCTGAAAAAATAAGTAAAATAATAAACAGCAAAGCATTCGGTCATAAGGATATTTTCCAGCTTTTCAGCTGATAAAATAAGTAAGCTGGAAAGTAGATTAAGAAAATAATCAGGAGTGTAAAGATAACAATGTCCGTATGTAAAGAATTAAACATTCCTGGGCCATTACGGACTTTGATTTTAACAGCTATCCAGCATGAAAGAAAAACTCTGGGGCCGATGAGCGATGTGAGCTGCCATTTCATCACTGCAGAGTTCAGCTCCGAAAGTCTGTAGCATTGAAATTATTACACCTTGCAAAACAAGCCTGTCATTTTCCAGAGTAAACCAGCGTTTCAGCTTAACCTTGCTCTGTGTGTGTCTCACACTCATGCCCAGGTGCTCGGGGCAAGACAGCTTAATTATTCTTTAATTATCCCAAGCTCAGAAATTTGGGTAAACCACCACTTCCCAAGCAACTCTGAAAAAAAAATCCTAATGACCATTGAAATTATTATGTACTACAACATGCTTTTCTACTTAGAAGGAACTTTATAGCCTCCTATTATCTTTCCTGGCAGCCCTGCAGCAGCCAGAGAAACTTCCATTTGGTGGAAAAGTTGAGAAAAATCAAGCAGAAAGGAATTCCCCCATGTGCTCAGGGTTGTGGTTCAGGAACGGCCGGGATTATAGCCCCACAGTTCCAGGCTCTGATGTCCAGGGAAAGGTGAGAGCCTCTTCATTTCATGGAAGTGGAGGGCACTGCCCAGAGATCCACAATGATCCTAAGGCTGAGGGTGCTCCAGCTAATCCCACCGTATGTGAGATCTGAGCCTTCTCACCCTGATAGCAGAGAAGGCTTTGCAGCCAGGAGTAATTTAAAGGGGAGCACCCCACCCAGGAGTATCTCAGACCTGTTGGGAGTGGAGAGAAGGCATGCTCTATCTTGGATTCACTAGCTCCTTTGGACAAGATTCTTCCTGCCCTCTTCCATATGCATGCTGACTTCCCTGAGTCCCCTGTCTCAACAACTGAAGTATCTCTCACTCTCCTGCTCCAGCTTTGGGAGCAAACAAGCCCTGGAGCACTGGTGAGGACAACCTGTGTTTCTTCAAGCTTTCTGGTTGAGCACAGGATGCGGCTGTTATGGTCTGAAAGTTTCTGTCCCTTTCCAAACTCAGAGGTTGCAATCCTCACCTGGGCTACTAGCACAGAAAGGGAAGCTTTTCAGGATGTGACTAGGTGTGGGGCAGAGTCCCTGTGCCTGGCGGTGCTCTCAGAAGTGCTACAGCGTAGAGACCACGCCCTTCCCTCAATAGATGCTTGGGATGAGAAGACAAGGACGCATGAGGAAGTCTCACCAACCAGGCCCCTAATCTGTTAGCATCTCGCTTTTAGATATTTGGGGAGTTGTGAGAGATTCGTTTCCATTATGTAAAATATTCCCAGTCTGTGGGGTTGTGTTAGATCACACAGAGACCGAGGTAATGATTTAATCCCTAGTGCTGGGATTAAAGGTGCGTGACTCCCAAGTACTGGGATAAAGGTGTGAGCCACCACTGCCTGCCCATTTCTCTTTCAGACTGGATCAATTTTGTGTAGCCTAGTGTGGCCTTGAACTCACAGAGATCTTCCTGCCTCTGCCTTTTGAGTACTAGGATTAAAAGTGTGTGCTGCCACTGCCTGGCCTCTATGGCTAACTAGTGGCTCGCTCCGCACTCTGATCCTCAGGCAAGCTTCATTTGTTATAGCGCAAACACCACCAAAGCAACCCTCTGTCCCACCTTTTTAATTTGTATGGTGACAGGGATACTTGGGCGGGATATAAATTGAAGTTAGGGTTAAAGACAGAGTTTTGGTTAATTATTATTTTAGTCCATCTGTGCTACTGTAACACATTGCCTGAGCCTGGGTACTTTGTAAACAACACAAACTTATTTCTTGTAATCTGGAGGCTGAGATGCGAAAAGAGGCCAGAACTTGGCGTCTGTTGAGGTTGTCTGGCTGTGTCCACACACGGTGGAGAGCAGAGAGCACTTAGCTCCCTACTTTCTGCTGTTTGATAAAGTCATGGATTTCTCTTGTGAAGGTTCTCCCCGCACTGGACTCAACTCTCAAGATTATCATATTAGGGTTTATTTTTCCATGTGAATTTTGAATAGGACACGTTCAAGTTAAAAAGGAATTTAACCATTTGTTCAACAAGCAGTTGTGGTAGATACTGTGTTGAGACAACAGAAATGGAAAAAGGAAATCTGACCTATTATTTAGTTGGAAAGGATGATAAATAAGTACATTTTTAGAATAAAAACTTGGCTCAAAAATGTAAAAAGAATGTAAAAATAGCCTGTGCCTGTTTATTGTTGAAGCAAAGTAGAGACAATGCCTTAATATTTGTGGGACATAACAGGAAAATGCTCCAAAGAAAGTGGAGGCTGATCTGCGTCTTCGATAAGTCAAAGCCCTCTTGGAGCCAAGGACCGTGTGGGAAAACTGCTGTAGAAGCCGTGGCAGACATCTGATTGTCCCTCTGCCCCAGGAGGGAACAGGGAGCCCCAGAACGCCCCACGCAAGACCTTGGGCTGCCTATTCTCAGCCATGCTGGGGAGGAGGTGTAGCAGTGGATCCTGCTGTCCTTAGCGAAACCACGGGTGTGCCTAAAACGGGTAATCCCAAAACAAACTCGCGGCTCAGGGTCAAAGCACACGGCATTTTATATTTGTGTAGTTCTGAGAAAGACAAGTATGAGCAGGTTTCGAAGGCTTGAGAACATTCGGTGGAGAAGAGCCGACAAAAGGCTGCTCTGGACTTTTGTCTCCAAAGCCAATGATTCACTTTTTATTTTTTTTTTTAAGGTCTTTTAATTTTATTACACGGGGCTACACGAGGCCGGTTTCATGGAAGTATAAAATGTACTTTGAGTAATTCCTGTCCTGCCCCTGTCCCCTTTTTCACCCTATTAATCTCCTTTGTTCCCCAAGAGAGTCTTGATTCTACCTTCATGTCATCTGTATGTGTTTGATTTAAAGTGTCCATGAAGACTAGAACCCCAAACAAGGGAAAGGTGGCATTTGTTTTCTTGAGACCGACTTAATTTGCTTAGTATGATCATTTCCAGGTGCACCCATTTCCATCTTTCTTCTTTGCTCTGTCTGTCTGTACTGGTGTATGTGCGTGTCTACGTGCAGGCATACGGACATATGTATGTTCACACACGTGGAGCCAGCAATTAATGTTAGGAAGGTTCCTCGGTTTCTTCCTACTTTACTGTTTGGAGACAGAAGGTGTGAGCCTGGAACATGCCCGTTAGCTAGGCTGATTGGCCAGCCAGCCCCAGAGACCCTCCTGTCTTTGCCTCCTGTGTGCTGGCATTATAGATTCATGCCGCCGCTTTTCATCTGGATGCTGGGGACCTGAATTCAGAGCCTCGTGCTTGCAGCAAGCAGTTCCAGCTCCAACTTCTCTGGTCTTTATGGCTGAATCAAATTCCGCTGTGCACATGGCCTGCGTTTTCCCCATCAGTTTCTCGGCTGCTGGACACCTCGGCTGGTTCTGTAGCTGAGCTCTTATGAACAGGGAGGCAGCAGATCTTGCTGTGGGTATCTCTGGGGTGTGTTGCCACGGAGCCCGTGGGCGGACACCCAGGAGTGATGTAGCTGGGTGACACAGTAGGTCTAGTTTTCAGTTTGCGGAGGGCACTCTCTCCTCATCTCTGTGGTGGCTGGACTCACTTGCGTTTGCACCAGAGTGTATAAAGATTCTTCCTGTCCACATTCTGATAGCATGGCCACTTGTTTTCTGGTTTGCTGTTGTTCTAGCCAGAGTGAGAAGGAATCTCAATAATGTCGTTTTTATTTGCATTTCTCTGATGGCTACTGGTATTGAATATTCCTGGGTATTCTTCTTGGCCATGATTGGGAGGCATATCATCTCTCACCACCATTGGGAAAGGCAGAGGAACTTGCTTGAACTTGGTGAGTGATGAAGCAGAGAGCCCAGAGTCCACTTCTTCCAGCCTGCAGACTCCCCAACCTTCTACAACAAGCACTAGCTGGGGACCAATTATTCTGACCTTTGGGCCTGTGAGGGACATTTCACATCCAAACCATAGCACAGACCAGAAGAGGATCTCAGTGCAGTGCCCGCCCAGCAGGAGAAGAAGCTTTATCTACAGACGGATCATCAACCAAAGTGAAGAACAGACTTTTCTCACACCAGGAAGCACAACGAAAGCCAGGTCCTGTCCTGGAAATATGCCCTTGAGGGACTGGCATGGCATCCCTATATCCTGCAGTCATGTATGTTGTCCTTTTCTGGTTCTAACAGGCTGCACATCGATAGGAACAACTATGAAATCAAAGAGAACAACGCTAAGCAGACAACCACAATCCATTTGGGCTGCTGGGGCGGAAAGACCACAGATCAAGTGCTGTATTAACGGCTGCCACTTAGACTCCATTGCACTGAAACTGAGGCCTAAGACCGAGGCACAAGCAGGCTTAGGGTCTAGCGAGAGCTTCCTGGTTCATAGGCAGCACCGTTCCATGGTATTCTCATGGCTGGAAAGGGTAAGAGGGCAAAAGGTGCGTGTGTATGTACACGTATACGTGCGCGCGCGCGCACACACACACAGTAGTCCTGTTCATTTTGGCCCTTGCTTTTGATTTAATCATTTCCAGAGGCCCCACCTAATATCATCATGTTAGGTCCCACACACATTAAATGTACAGCCTAAGCAAGCAAGCAACAAAATCATACACGTGCATGTTCCACTAAACTAAACAGAAATAAAATGTGATAAGGAAGGCCAATGAGTGGATCGAAGTTGAATTCAGCCTTTAGTGTGTACTCCTACAATGCCCAGACTTCCCAAGCCTCTAACCTTACCTCTCTCTCTCTCTCTCTCTCTCTGCCTCTGTCTGTTTCTGTCTCTGTCTCTGTCTCTCTCTCCATCTCTGTGTGTCTGTCTCTCTCTCTCTGCCTCTCTCTCTCCTTCTCCCTCTCTCTTACCTTCATGGTCTGGTTTAGGTTTTTACTGTGTCAACCCCTTACAGTCCTAGGAAGGCTCTTTCCCTTTCAGCTCCTCAATCTTTGG
Organism: Ondatra zibethicus; assembly: GCA_004026605.1. Classification (NCBI taxonomy): domain Eukaryota; kingdom Metazoa; phylum Chordata; class Mammalia; order Rodentia; family Cricetidae; genus Ondatra; species Ondatra zibethicus. The sequence continues at coordinate 44,860 of PVIU01016054.1, forward strand.
TCATAGAACCCAACCTTTCCTAACACTTAGTGTCTTCTCTCACGTGGACAGTGAGTATCCTGTCTCCTGTATCTCCCTGCTGTGGTCCAGGTCAGCACCTGCTGCTCTGTCCACCTGCTCAGGGAAGGAACGACTTATAGGGGATGTTGAAAGCAAAGGGTCTGTTTGCTCATCCAAAATGTGGATAATAATACTTCCCATCACCTCGTGCCTCTTGGGCATGGAATACTTGAATAAAGGTCTTTGGGCTCCTGCAGTAAAGAGAAACTAGGCTGTCATATAGAACAGAGCCAAGCACACTTCACCTGTGAACCATGCAGTCAGAGCGAGCATCATGGTTTCCTTCCTGACCTCTCAAGTTCTTAGTTTTAGTGCTCTTTGAAAGGAATTTCTCTATTTTTGTGTTTATTCACTGTGGTGTCAAATTTATACTTTTGCGTTGAGTTTCAGTGAGAATTCCATGCATTATCCTCAGAGAGCTGGCTTTTGTGCACAGCTAGCTTCGTCAACTGTTTCTGGCAGGCTTCACAAGGCTACAATACCGAGAACACAGGAGGCGGATGGACTGGTGCTCAGCACTGGATGAGATCACATACCTCAGGGTTGGGACTGCAGGTCTGCAATTCAATTTGTGAATGGGCAATTTTCTCTCCTCTTCAGCAATAATAGCACTTAGTGCTCTGAGGGCTGATCTTGAGTATGCGGAGCCACCATTGTAAGGCCCCACTGAATGTCTTCCTTTGTCGTCACTCTCTGTGTTACTCTCTAGAGCGCTGTGAATGCTGAGCCTTATTCTGAAGTACCTCGGAGGACCATAATTAAATAAGGTCACAGAAGCAGACAGATACTGGAGGTAGGCAACACACAGGGGGTTAAATGAATGGGATTCAGGGAGAGGCATACCAGAATCAGGTCTGGATCCCCGTTCTGAGGGTAGCCTGGCTGTCCTTGGCCGTATTAATTACACTTTCTCAGCTGTAGGAGAGATGATGCTTGCCACCTCACATGGTTGTGATGAGACCTAAAGTAAATAATGAATTTAATACTGTTCCCAGGGTTTAATAAATGCCTGGTAAAGGTTACCTGAAATTATTAATGTAACTGTGGAGGATTCCATTGTCTTCAGCTCTTAGACATCACATCAGTAGCTAGCCAAACATGCAGAAATGTTAGCGGTTTTTGTCCTAGTCCATCTAGGGCACAGCCCTCAACTAACAGAAAATGGCCGATGTGAAATGCTTTGCCTCCCTGCCTCCCTGCCTCCCTGCCTCCCTGCCTCCCTGCCTCCCTCCCTCCCTGCCTCCCTGCCTCCCTCCCTCCCTCCCTATCTCCCTCCCTCCCTCCCTC
>PVIU01016055.1:0-46204 GCA_004026605.1 Ondatra zibethicus
GGGGTGGTGGGGTAGGGGTGCAGTGTCCTGTAGAACAAAGAGGCCCGGGGGGATCTTACTGCCAGGCGGGCACAGCCCTACCAGTGTGAGCCTCCTCCGATCTCAGCGCAGGAAGAGAGAGTCTGCTGATTGCTTTTCTACACTGACTGCTTGCTTGGCTCCTTCCAAAACTATGAGAACTCATCTTTAGTGAGTAGGATTTCAGGTCAAATCCAGACTGATTATTTAAATCTTATGCTTGAAGGTTGTGGTGGTGTCTTCAGCAGTAGTGTTACCTTTTTGTGGAAGGCACCAAGAGTAATGGCAATAACTTATATTGATTTGGGAAATTTGGACTCTCTACTAACAACTTGAAAGAAAGTATCTTTTGCCTGGTACTGGGATTTGTTAAATGATATATAAATAGTTTTTGACAAGGAGCATTGTCACCCCTACTGGCACTGGGATTTGTTAAATGATATATAAATAGTTTTTGACAAGGAGCATTGTCACCCCTACTGGCATAATTAAATATATACAAATAAATATTATATATAAATATATAATTAAATATGCATCCATATGAATGAGAGAGATGGGGCTTCTATGAAGCAATTGGCATATCTAGGTTCAGCTATTGTAAATCAAAAGCTTTTCTGAGAGTAAGTTCCTTATAAAAAGATGAATTTGGAATTATTCTTTACTTCCCTTCCACCTGCTGTCCCTTCCTCTTGCCATCTCTCTTTTCTTCTTTTCCCTTCCTTTCTCCTCTCTTCCTTTCATTCTTCCCTTTCTTCCCTTCCTCTATCTTTAGCTCTTCTGCCATTGGAAAATGTAATAAGGAGGCCTTGGTAAGATGCTCCTTTCTTGTTCTTCACCTTTTCATTCTTTAGAACTTTGAAAAAATAAATTTCTGTTCATTCTCGTCATTATAAATTGCCTAGTCTTAGGTATTTTGTTATAGAAGCACATGGGCTAAGATTCAGTATTTTATAATGAAACAGACACACAGAGAAATAGCACCTAGCTATGGCTGGTGAGTGACAGAATCCAAGTTCTTTAGGACTCTAAAGTTTGCGCATTAGAAACTTTTTGAAATGAACCTCAAGTGGACGATATGACAAATAACAAGAACTAAGTTGCAGAATTTGGCAAGGCCTATTTAGAAAATGGCCCATATTCTTGCTGGTTGGTAGGTTCACAGAACACAGCACAGTAGGAAGAATTCTGAATACCAATGGCCTGAAATGTCAAAGAATGATGCATGAACTTTATTCAGCAGATACGTATTGGAATGGCATGATGAATGTGTTTTTTTGAGAATGTTAATAAAGTATCGTTGTTGTGTAAGATGGATTGGAGGCAAGACAGTAAAGGAGACAAGTCAAGGAAGGCCCTTGATGCTGCTCAGTAATCTTGCTCCTTAGCACCTCCCTTTCCCATAGGCAGGTCCAAACTTTTAAGTCCATTTTTCCCAGCTCCTTGTTTGTTCCCATGGTTTGCACTTTCAACATCAGATGTTCACAGGCGATGTTAGAGAAAATAAGTAGGAATGCTTTCTATCCTTTGCTCTCTACTGCCAAATTCACATTTACCTTTTCCTGTCCTCTTCTTATTAGTAATGCCAGTTTGCATTTTCAATACTGCTATTTCATGCAGTCCTTATAAACACACTATGAGAGAGAGTTAAAGGATTCTTTGAGAAAGTGATCCTTAGGTTGTGATCTTAATTTTAAGACCGTGAGAACGGTCAGTTACTTAGTAACAGGGAAACGCATAACTTAATTTCACAATAGAGATCTCACCTGCTTATCCTCATTTGACTACATATATGATATGTATGTATGATATGAAGATGGACGTTACAAAATAATCCCATACTAGCTCAGAATTGAGTATAGTAAAGGGTTATTTATTTAGAGGTAGACTCACAGACACAGTCCTCTGCACAAACAGGAAACAGGAACTGAATCCAGCAGCTGGGAGAGAGAGCACAAGCATGTGCTTTACATTGGCATTTATAGTATAAGAGGCCACGCCCAAGTGGGATGGTATCTTGAAGGCTGAAGGAGTTCCTACATCACCTCCCCTTTTGTTTAAATAGGAAAGTTCCAAACCCCATACAAAACTATATACAATAAGAACAGATATCAAGTATAAACAATATCAAGCAAGAAACAAATGCTAAATGTTTCAATAATTATCCTATTTTAAGGAGTCTAAGTCCTTGGCCAAGTCATGAGAAGAAAGTAACTATGACTATCTAGTCTTCAACCCCATTGAAGGCCTGAGAAGGGAGATAATATTATTTGAGTAGGCAGGAAGTAGAATCAAGCAACCTCCAAAATGTGCAATAAATGACAGAGAGAACTGGCTCATTTGCAATGTTGGAGTAACCAACTTTGGCTAAGGCCTAGAGTAACTGACAAACCACTTTAGAGGCAGAAATTTTTCAAAACTCTCTCACCCTGTCTTGGCAAGATTTGACAGTCTTTTTTTGTTTTTGTATCCAGCTTGTCTTGTCCAGACCCCATGCATTTTGTCAGTGGCAAGGCAGAGGCAGTTCTTTGCCCAAAGGCCAGTTTTGCCAAGAAGAAAACAAGCTCCAAGAATAATGTCTTCAGTGCTCAACATTCTCTTGGGAATAGATAGGTGCTGCCAGGAGCAATTGTGTCTCACATCAACAAAACCCTAAGTTATTTAAATGCCATATTCTACAGTTCTTTGAAGTTGTTGAAGATTACCTATCTATGCAGAATACAATCTCTATGTATCTGAAGAACCTGATTAGTCTAACTATAAGTATGACAAACATGGATGACTATTGACCTATAATTCTAATACCTATATAGCTTAAAGACTAAGACTTAATGTTACAATATTAAACAATCTTTAAACAACTGTTTAAATGAAGACAGTGAACTCAAAATGTAAACAATGTATAAGTATCTTGATCAGAGGTAGAAATGAATAGTGCAATATGATAAATAAATCAAATATATCCTAACATTGTATTAATATACAAAATGTTTTAAGCAGAGGTAGAAGCAAGCATGCATATAATCTGACAAAATAACTTTGCCTAAGTGTAATATTGTAAACAGAAATAGAAGCTTTTTCAATATAACAAATATAATTTGAATTTGTATCAATATACAAGAAGCTATATGAATTTAAATTACCTATAAATAATAGCTCACAAGTATTCACTCTATTACTCACTATAATTATTAGTGTAACCTCACACTAGTCTGGCTATCATCCCCATCCAATTTTCCTTTTTTCTTTTTTTTAAGAGATCCCTGAACCTACATAAATTCCACCCCAACCCCCAACTCTATACCAGTTATAGTCAATCCCTAATTGATGTCCCTAACCCTGAGGACAAACTGTGTTGGGAGAGGGGGTGTCGTCTTCTAGATTTACTTCCAGCTGTCATGAGGGCAACGTTCTTTCTATAGGATCCTGTAAAAGTAAAATGATGGGCAAGAAACCCTCCTACAATGCTGGGGGATCCAGAGAGGTGAATAAGTAGCCACGTAGCAGGACAGTCCCGGGGGACTGAATCCAGGACCCCTCCAATTCCCTAAGCTTTTCTGGCCATCCAGTGGGGTGAGTTCCCGGCTAGATTTCTTTACCCTATTCTACCCTGCCCCCATCCCACCTTTTCATCTGCAAGTTCCTTGGATCCCCCAACACAGCCTGTTTCAGGGTGGATGGTATCTGAGAGCCTGCTCCAGTGCTGAGGGTACTTAAGAGAGGGCAGACTGAGAAAAACTCCCAAGTACACAGTCAGCCATAGCAAAGATAGGACCAAGATGCCAAGACTCTGCTGGACTCATTTGAAAGAAGAGATGGACAGACGCCAATGCAAGAATTCCTCCAACATCCGGAAAAGCAACATGATGACACCAGAATCCAGTGAAGATGCAACAGGAAGACTTGAACATCCTAACCCAGGAGAAGCAGAAGAAATCAACTTTAAATGTAACCTTATGAAAATGATGGAGACACTTGAACTGGAAGTGAAAAACCCCCTTAAAGAAATGGAAGGGAAGACAAACAAAAAGTTAGAAGAAATTAATAAATCCCTCAAAATTACCCAAGAAAACCAAGAAAATGCAATCAAACAGGTAGAGGAAACAGTTCAAGACTTGAAGACCAAAATGGAGGTAATAAAGAAAACACAAACCGAGGGATGGCTGGATATGAAAAATCTGGGTAAATGAACGGGAACTACAGAGGCAAGTATAAACAACAGAATAAAAAAAATAGAAGAAAGAATCTTAGGCGCTAAAGATACCATAGAGGAAATAGACTCATTGATCAAAGAAAACAGCAAATCCAACAAATTCTTAACACAAAACATCCAGGAAATCTGGGACACCATGAAAAGATGAAACCTAAGAATAATAGGGGTAGAAGAAGGAAAAGAACTCCAGCTCAAAGGCACAAAAAATATATTCAACAAAATTATGGAAGAAAACTTTCCTACCCTAAAGAAGGATATTCCTATGAAGGTAGAAGAAGCTTATAGAACACCAAATACACTGGATCAAAAAAAATCCCTTTGCCATATAATAATCAAAACACAAAACATACAGAATAAAGAAAGAATACTAAGAGCTGCAAAGGAAAAAGGTCAAGTAACATATAAAGGTAAACCTATCAGAATTACACCTGACTTCTCAATGGAAACCATGAAAGCCAGAAGGTCTTGGATAGATGTGCTGCAGACACTAAGAGATCATGGATGTAAGCCCAGACTACTATACCCAGCAAAGCTATCTTTCACCATTGATGGAGAAAACAAGATATTCCGTGACAAAAACAGATTTAAACAATACGTAGCCACAAACCCAGCCTTACAGAAAGTACTAGAAGGAAAATCTCAACCCAAGGAAGCCAACAACACCCACAATAGCACAGATGTCTGACAACCCTCCACCAATGTAACATGAGGGCCTGCTTGTTGGGGTTTCTGTCCTGCCCAGTTCCCACAGCCATTTAGCCCCAAAGAAAATCACACAGAGGTCTCCAGAAGATTATAAATTGATTGGCCCATTAGCTCAAGCAAAGTATTAGTTCTTATAAGTTATATTAACCCATTATTCTTATCTATGTTAGCCACATGGCTCAGTACCTTTCTCAGCAGGGCAGGTCACATCCTGCTTCTTCAGTGGTCTGGGCAGGAGTGGGGAAAAAGCTTCCTTCTTCCAAGAATATTCCTGTTCTTCTGGCCCCACCTTTACTTCCTGTCTGGGTTTCCCACCTATACTTCCTGCTTGGCCAATCAGTGTTTATTTAAAACATGATTGACAGAAAACAGACAATTCTCCTGCACCACTCGCCATCACAACTCAAAGAAGGGAAACACACAAAAAATACCACCAAAAAAATAACCGGAGTCAACAGCCACTGGTCATTAATATCGCTTAATATCAGTGGACTGAATTCACCTATAAAAAGGCAAAGGTTGAGAGAATGGATACGAAAACAGGATCCAACATTCTCCTGTTTACAAGAAACACACCTCAACCTCAAAGACAGACAAAGGGTTGGGAAAAGGTTTTCCAAGCAAACGGACCTAAGAAACAAGCAGGCGTGGCTATCCTAATATCTAACAAAATTGATTTCAAACTAAAATCAATGTTAAGAGATGGAGAAGGAAACTTTATACTCATAACAAGAAGAATTCATCAAGATGAAGTCTCAATCTTGAATATCTATGGCCCTAATATAAAAGCACCTACATATGTAAAAGAAACATTACTAGAACTCAAATCACACATCAAAGCCCACACACTAGTAGTAGGAGATTTTAATACTCCTCTCTCACCAATGGACAGGTCAACCAGACAGAAACTTAACAGAGAAATAAGAGAACTAACAGATTTAATGAAACAAATGGACTTAACAGATATCTATAAAACATTCCACACAAACACAAAAGAATATACCTTCTTAATACCACAAGGAACCTTCTTTAAAATTGATCACATACTTGTAACAAAGCAATCATCCACAGATAAAAAAAAAATTGGAGTAACCACCTGTGTCTTATCGGATCACCGTGGAGTAAAGTTAGTATTTAACAACAATTCCACCCCCAGAAAACCTAAAAACTCATGGAAACTGAACAGTCAACTACTGAACCACTCCTGGGTCAAGGAAGAAATAAAGAAAGAAACTAAAGTCTTCCTTGAATTCATCGAAAATAAAGATACAACATACCCAAACCTATGGGACACTGTTAAAGCAGTGCTAAGAGGAAAGTTCATAACACTTAGTGCCCACATAATGAAAACGGATAAAGCTCACATTAGAGACTTAACAGCACACCTGAAAGCTCTATAAAAAAGAAGCAGACTCATCCATCAGGAGTAGAAGACTGGAAATATTCAAACTGAGGGCTGAAATCAACAAAATGGAAACACAGATAACAATCCAAAGAATCAATGAAACAAAGAGCTGGTTCTTTGAGAAAATCAACAAGATTGACAAACCCCTATCCAAACTAATCAAAAGGCTGAGAGAGAACACTCAAATTAACAAAATCAGAAATGAAAAGGGGGACATAACAACAGACACTGAGGAAATTCAGAGAATCATTACGTCTTACTACAAAAGCCTTGTATGCCACAAAATTGGAAAATGTACAAGAAATGGACAGTTTTTTAGCTAAATACCACATACCAAAATTAAATCAAGACTAGGTGAACAATTTAAATAGACCTATAAGTAGTGAGGAAATAGAAGCTGTCATCAAAAACCTCCCAACCAAAAAAAGCCCAGGGCCAGATGGTTTTAGTGAAGAATTATACCAGAACTTCCAAGAAGAGCTAATAACTTTACTCCTTAATGTGTTCCACATAATAGAAATAGAAGACTCTTTGCCAAACTCTTTTTATGAAGCTACAGTTACCCTGATACCAAAACCACACAAAGACTCAAAAAAGAAAGGGAGTTACAGATCAATCTCACTCATAAACATCCATGCAAGAATTCTCAATAAAATACTGGCAAACCAAATCAAAGAACACATCAAAAAATCATCCATTATGATCAAGTAGGCTTCATCCCAGAGATGCATAGCTGGTTCAACATATGAAAATCTATCAATATAATCCATCATATAAATAAACTAAAAGAAAAAATACCATATAATCATTTCATTAGATGCCAAAAAAAAACATTTGACAAAATTCAACACCCCTTCATGATAAAGGTCTTGGAAAGATTAGGAATACAAGGATCATATCTAAATATAACAAAAGCAATATACAGCAAGCCAACAGCTAACATCAAATTAAATGTAGAGAAACTCAAAGCCATTCCACTAGTATCAGGAATGAGATAAGGCTGTCCTCTCTCTCCATATCTCTTCAATATAGTTCTTGAATTTCTAGCAATAGCAATAAGACAACATAAGGAGATCAAGGGGATTCGAATTGGAAAGGAAGAAGTCAAACTTTCATTATTTGTAGATGATATGTTAGTATACATAAGTGACCCCAAAAACTCTACCAGAGAACTCCTACAGCTGATAAATACCTTCAGAGATGTGGCAGGATACAAGATCAACTCAAAAAATCCAGTAGTCTTCCTATACACAAAGGATAAAGAAGCAGAGAGGGAAATCAGAGAAACCTCACCTTTCATGACAGCCACAAATAGCCTAAAGTATCTTGGGGTAACACTAACCAAGGAAATGAAAGATCTATTTGACAAGAACTTTAAGGCCTTGAAGAAAGAAATTGAAGGGGATACCAGATAATGGAAGGATCTCCCATGCTCTTGGATTAGTAGGATCAACATAGTAAAAATACAATTCTATCAAAGGCAATTTATAGATTCAATGCAATCCCCCTAAAAATCCCAACAAAATTCTTCACAGACCTTGAGAAAACAATAATCATCTTTATATGGAAAACCAAAAAACCCAAGATAGCCAAAACAATCCTATACAATAAAGGAACTGCAGGAGGCATTACCATCCCTGACTTCAAACTCTATTACTGAGCTACAGTAATGAAAAAAGCTTGGTATTGGCATAAAAACAGAGACGTTGACCAATGGAATTGAATTGAAGACCTGGATATTAATCCACAAACCTATGAACACTGATTTTTGATAAAGGAGCTAAAATTATACAATGGAAGAAAGAAAGCACCTTTAACAAATGGTGCTGGCATAACTGGATGTCAACTTGTAGAAGAATGAAAATAGATCCATATCTATCATGCACAAAACTCAAGTCCAAATGGATTAAAGACCTCAATATAAATCCTACCAAACTGAACCTGATAGAAGAGAAAGTGGAAAGTAGCCTGCAATACATCGGCACAGGAGACCACATATAACCCCAGTAGCACAGACAATAAGAGGAACAATGAATAAATGGGACCTCCTGAAACTGAGAAGCTTCTGTAAAGCAAAGGACACTGTCATTAAGACAAAAAGGCAACCTATTGAATGGGAGAAGATCTTCACCAACCCCACATCAGACAAAGGTCTGATCTCCAAAATATATAAAGAACTCAAGAAACTAGACATTAAAATTCTAAATAACCCAATTAAAAAATGGGGTACTGAACTGAACAGAAAATTCTCAACAGAATTTCAAATGGCCAAAAGATACTTAAGGTCATGTTCAACTTCCTTAGCAATCAGGGAAATGCAAATCAAAACAACTTTGAGATACCATCTTACAACTGTCAGAATGGATAAATAAAAAACGCCAATGATAACCTATGCTGTAGAGGATGTGGAGTAAGGGGAACTCTCATCCATTGCTGGTGGGAATGCAAACTTGTGCAACCACTTTGGAAATCAGTGTGGCAGTTTCTCAGAAAATTGGGAGTCAACCTACCTCAGAATCTAGCAATACCACTCTTGGCAATATAACCAAGAGATTCCCAATCATACTACAAAAGCATTTGTGCAACTATATTCATAGCAGCATTATTTGTAATAGCCAGAACTTGGAAACAACCTAGATGCCTCTCAATGGAAGAATGGATAAAGAAAGTGTGGCACATCGACACCTTAGAGTACTACTCAGCAGTAAAAAAACAATGACATCTTGAATTTTGAATGCAAATGGATGGAAATAGAAAACACTATCCTGAGTGAGATAACCCAGACCCAAATATATGAATATGGTATGTACTTAGTCATTAGTGGATTCTAGCCATAAACAAAGGACATTGAGCCTATAGTTCGGGATCCTAGAGAAGCTAAATAATAAGGTGAACCCAAAGAAAAACATATATAGATCCTCCTGGAAATTGCAAGCAGACAAGATCGCCAGGCAAAAGTTGGGAGCATGGGGGTTGGGGTGGGGTGTGGGAAGGTGAAAGGGGGAGAGAGAAGGGAGAACGGGAGGGTCGGGGAGAGCTTGGGGTAGTGAGATGGTTGAGATGGAGGAAGGACAGATATGGGAGCAGGGAAGAAGATATCTTAATTAATGGAGCCATTTTAGGGTTGGCAAGAGGCTTGGCCCTAGAGGGATTCCCAGGTGTCCACGGGGATGTCCTCAGATAGGACCCTGGGCAGTGGAGAAGAGGGTACCTGAACTGGCCTTTTCCCATAGTCAGACTGATGACTATCTTGAATATCCCCATAGGACCTTCGTCCAGCAAAGGATGGAGATAGAGACAGAGACCCACATCCAAGCACTGGACTGAGCTCCCAAGGTCCAGTTGAAGAGCAGTAGGAGAGAGAATATGAGCAAGGAAGTCAGGACCAATAGGGGTTGGTGCACCCACTGAGCCAGTGTGCCTGATCTAATGGGAGTTCACCAACTCCAGCTAGACTGGAACTGAACAAGCATGGGATCAAACTGGACTCTCTGAATGTGGCTCACAATTGGGGCAGACCGAGAAGCCAATGATAATGGCACTGGGATTTGTCTCTACTGCATATATTGGCTATAGGGGATCCTATTATATTTGGATGCATACCTTCCTAAGCCTGGGGGAGTGGGGAGGGCCTTGGACTTCCCACAGGGCAGGGTACCCTGCCCTCTCTTAGGACTGGAGGGGGAGGGGAGAGGGGTGAGCAGGATGGAAGTAGGAAGAGGGGAGGAAGTGGAAATTTTGATTGATATTATTTATAAAGTAATAAAAAAGTAAAATGATGGTTTATTTACAAGATTACTATCTGTTATAATTGCAAATAATCTCTGAGTATTCCATAGGGTTTTTCTGAGGTTCCTATTTGAATTTCTGGCCAGAATGTTGAAAGAAGGAGCACCATTTCAGCTAACCAAGTTGTAACCATATTGAGCAGCTGGTACCCAAAACCAGTCTTATAGTAGCACTGTCAGCATCATGATGTCATATTAACCAGGTGGAGTCATTGTTGTGAGGCCCCATCTTCTTCCTGGAAACTTCGAAGATTACTGCAGAAAAATTTATTGTTCCTTGTAGAAAACTTAAATATTATTTATATAGTCATATTTAATGAAAGCTATGATAGAGACAAAATAGGTATGGAGAACAGTAAAATATTTCCTAAATTCTTTCTTCTTTCTGTCCCATACCAGATGGCTCCTGACATGAGACAGAAACTCTGAATTTTCTTTTAACAACATGATTCAATTTAGAGAAGGATAGAGCCATCATCCAAATCCAAAGCCAGCTTTGATTTTTAAGTGAGTCATGACTATTATTCCACTATCCTCATAAATTATAATTCTCTTTGCTTGGTGATCTTATCTGTATAGTTATCTTTTCCTCTTTAGGCATCTAGATGTTCAGGGTCCCCTGACTTTTTGAAGATGAGTATTTTCCTGCAAAGACAAGAACAGAACACTTCCCTAACCCTAGTGAGGTTTCCTTACCACCTGTATGGTTGTCACCTTTGTGGATGAGCTCTCGTTTCTCTTTCTCAAGAGTTTTCTCTTTTTCAAACCGAATATTTATTAATTTTGATGGTATCCATAGCTTTTCTTCTCCTGTGAACACAAGAGAAAAAGCCCTTCTCCAACATAGTACATCTCCTGGTTTCCATTCTGAGGTCATCACATCCTTCAAATACACCAATTGATTTAATTCAGAAGTTTTTTCTATTATCCAATGTCTAACTACTGCTACTGTTCTTTTATCATTAGCATTAAGAATATTCAAGGTTAATAAAACATTATGCAATCTATTTTTGGGGTTTTTTCATCCCTTTCTGTTTGTTTAACATATCCTTTATAGTTCAATTTGATCTTTCTATAACTGCCTGACTTGTAGGATTGTTTGGTATACCTGTAATATACTTTATATAATAATATGCAAAAAAACCTGTTTGATTTTCTTAGATATATATGCTGGACCATTATCTATATTTGTGCAGGTATACCCATGATGCCCATAACTTCTAGTAAATGCTTGGTTACTGAATCAGCCTTTTCAGTGTTCAAAGCCGTTGTCCATTGAAAACCTGAATATGTGTCACTGGTGTGGTGTACATACTTTAATTTTTCAAAATATGCAAACTGGAACACATCTATCTGCCAGATTTCATTCTTTTGAGTGCCCTTTGAGTTACTCCCTGCAGGTAGCAGTGTTTCATTATAGAAAGAGCAAGTAGGACATCTCTTTATAATCTCCTTAGCTTATTGCCATGTAATAGAAAACTCTTTCTTTAAACCTTTGCTATTGATATGATATTTATTAAATGAAATTCTGAGACCTTCAACACATTTCAAATCAATAATCGATCAGTTTCAGCATTACCTTGTGCTAGAGGACCTGGCTGACCTGTATGTGATCAGATGTGTTTTATGTATATGGGACAAAACTTATTCCTGATTATATCTTGAACCTGAATGAATAATGAAGTCAATTCTGTATCATCTGGCATAAATTCAGTGGTTTTAATATGCAAGACAACTCTTTCTGCATATTGCGAATGAGTAACTATATTGAGAGATTCTTTAAAATCCCTTAATACCATGAGAATAGCATATAATTCTGCCCTCTGGACAGAACTATAAGGGCTTTGTTCCACCTTACTTAAATCTTCTGATTTGTAACCTGCCTTTCCTGATTTATTTGCATCAGTATAGAATGTATGGGCTCCAGTTATTATGTGGGGAAGGATCCAAGTAGTTCTCCTTATAATGTTAATTCTATCACTTTTGGGATAATTGCTATTAATCTATTCTATAAAATTAGCACAAATTTTTTTACCAGGGTTCATTGTCTTCCCATAATTTTTTAAATTTCATCAGTAGTAAAAGGCACTATAATCTCTGCTAGTTCTATTCCTGCTAGTTGATGAAGTCTCAATTTTCTGTTTATAATTAATTCAGACACCTTTTCCATATGAGTTTTTAAATTTTTGCTTGGTTTATGTGATACAAAGATCCATTCTAAGATATTATGTTCCCTTTGCATTAAAATTCCTGTAGGGGAAATTCTGTAAGTCAATATGACTAGAATGCAATTAACATTTGGATTTACCCTATCCACATGTGCCTCCTCTCTTCAACAACAGTCAATTCTTTCTCAGTTTTAGCTGTTAATTCCCTGGGACTATATAAGTCTTTGTCACCATATAATGTTTTGTTTAAATGAATTACTAAATAAGGTGTTATCTCAACAGTCATAGACTGGCAATTTCTAACAATCTTTGAAAGTCAATAAGAGTCCACAAACAATTCTCTCCTAATTTTTGACTTTTGTGTTTTAATTTTCTAAAAACCTATTTTATTACCTAGGTAATTGACAGAATCTCCTCTTTGTAATTTTTCAAGAGCAATTTGCAGTCCCCATTTAGGTAAAACTTTCTTTACTTTTCTACACTTGAATCAGATAACAAAATGTCATCCATGGAGTTGTAAATTATAGATTTAAGAGATTGTTTATGTATTATTTCCAATGGCTGACTTACAATGTATTGGCTCATGTTGAGACTATTGAGCATTCCCTGAGGTAGGATTGTCCAATTTTTTTTTTTTAGTAGGCTGAGAATTAATATAAGTAGGTACTGTGAAGGCAAATTTTTCTCTGTCCTTTTCTTGTAAAGCGAAGAAACAATCTTTTAAATCAATAAGAGGCCATCCTTTTGGTAATGGAGAAGGCAGAGGAATTGCAGATTGTAGAGGGTCCATATGTTGAATTACCTTGTTGACAGCTCTTAGATCTGTCACTATTCTCTATTTTCCAGATTTTTACTTAACAAAAAATACAGGAGAATTCCAATGACTGGTTGATTCTTCAATATGGTGAGCATCTAGTTGCTTCTGTACCAGCTGTTCTAAAGCCTGCAATTTCTTTTCTGTTAAAGGCCATTGTTTAACCCATATTAGTTTCTCAGTTAACCATTTTAAAGGTAGGACCATTAGTACATCTAAGAGTTTGCTAGCTGCTTTGTGTTTTGTACAGCCTGAATGGTGACTTTTGTGTATAGTACCTTAGAATATCCTTCCCAGAAACATGAGTTGGTTTATGTCTCATTTCTGGAACTGCAGGAAGTTTAATCTGGATATTCCATTGCTTCAGTAGATCACAAGCCCATAGATTCACTGCCATATTAGCCACATATGGCCTCAGCCTACCTCTCTGTCGTTCTGGCCCTATGCATTCAACCCATCTCGGGCTTTGTTTTACTTGAGATAGGATTTCAATTCCTAGGAATTGAACATCTGCCTCTTGAAGAGGCCAATTTGGATGCCAGGATTCTGGAGAATGATAGTCACATCTGCTTCCTTGTCCAGTAATCCTTAAATTACAATGTTATTTATTTGTACTCTCAGCATTCTTCTTTGATCATTTATAGAAGTCTTCCAAAATATACGTTTCCTATTTTCTATTGGAATTTTTGAGTCCTCCTCCATGTTTATTCTATCATCCAGTACACTATGTTTTTTTTTTTTTTACAACAGTCACTGGATTTTTTAATTTCCCTAGGGAGACCTGTCCTCCACAGTGACTGGGAATGACTGAACCACCTTTGACCTGGGGTCTTGTGAGAGGCCCCCAATGAGTTTCCTGATGGTAACAGGTTGCCTTGTTTGTCTCTTGTTGATCTACATCCATTGGTCCAATGTCAGCCTTTTCCACATCTTCTACATAATCCAGAATGTTTATGCCTTCTATTTTTGTCATTCCCAGAGGAGACAGTATTTCTAGGAACACTTTGTCTATAATCCCTTCTCAGATGTCCTATTCTACCACAATTAAAACATTTTGCTGTCTCTTCATATCTTTGGAAATTGTTTCTTCTATACAAACGTTAGTATTATAGTCAAATGCCTCAACATTTACTTATGCAGGATCCATTTATTCATTGGTGCTAATCTAACTTTAAAGGCCCAAGTATCTTTTTGCATTCTAAGTTGGTATTTTCAAAAGCCAGAGATTCAATAGGTACTTTTGTTGCTTCTGGATCTCTTACTCTCTTACTTATACATAGAGAGTTTTTTTTTATCCATCCAGGAGCCCAGAGTTCAAACAGGGAGCACAAACTGGAAGCCATGCAGGTTCTGCACAGGTCACTGTATGGCAAGGAAAGCCATTGGGGTGGGGGAGAGCATGCGCAAGCCTGGGAAATTTCCAAGTCATGCTTAGCTCTGCTGTGGCAGGGTTTTTTTTTTTTAAAGGAAGAAAACAAAACTTCCTAGTAGGTGAAATCAAGCCAGGTGGGTGGGGGTTGAAAACCTTCTGTGTCACAGACCTTTTGGGCCTTTTAGGCCAGTCCACTGGTAGGCTTCAAGTTGGGATTCATGTTAAGTGCCAGATGAAGATGGAAGTTACAAAATAATACTACACTATCTAGGAATTGAGTATAATAAAGGATTATTTTTTTAGGGGTGGACTCACAGATCACAGTCCTTTGAACGAATAGGAAAAAGTAACTGAATCCAGCAGCTGGAAAAGAGAGAGAGAATACACGTTTTAGGTCAGCATTTATAGTATAATAGGCCACAACCAAGTGGGCTAGTATGTTAAAGGTTATTGCCTGAAAGAGTTCTTACAGCAGGTATAAGCCTGTGCATATGTAAATATATAGCCAATATCTCAATTTCACAAATCTGCCAGTTATGACTGTGTAAGAGCAAATACTGCTGGGATCAGAGGCAGGAAATTCTCTTCATAAGGTATTTTTTAAACATGATGATCAGTGAACCATTCTTTCCATTGTCCTCATCCTTGTACAGTCCTTTACACACTGACTTTTGTATTAGCTAGTATTCCTTTTGCTATGATAAAATCCATGACCAGAAGCAACTTGGGGAGGAAAGGGTTTATTTTACCTTATAACTTATAGTTCATCATCCAGGGATGTCAGGGCAGGAACTCAAGCAAAAACCTGGAGGTAGGAGCTAATTCAGGCCATTAAGGTGTGCTGCTTACTGGCTTTGCTCCTCATAGCTTGCTCATTCTGCTTTCTTATAGCACCCAGGAACACCCATCTCAGGGATGGCACCATCCACAATGTGCTGGACCCCCATCAATCGCCAATTTAAAAAATTCCTACAGGCATTTCATCAATTGAGGCTCCCTCTTCAAAAAAGACTCTGACCTGTGTCAATTCAATATAAAACTAGCCAGCACAGCTTTTCAACTGTCCCAAATAATTTCTACCACTAAAAGTAACAGAAATTACGCTTTTTTAACTTCTGAAATTGTGTCTTAAAGCATATGAAATTTCATCTTTCACTACTTAAGACACATCATCCTGAAACAACTGTTCTGTTGTGAAAAAAAAACCCAAGCAACCATGGAAAGAGGCACACACATAGGAAAACCAAGCCTTTAGTCAACAATAACTAGTCACATAAATGGGATTATTTAAACCTTTGCAGCTATCCCACCTCAACTGTTATCAAATCAATGAACAGAATCATGAGAAATAATTTTTGTTGCAGACTATCATCTTCTAAAGTAGATGATAAATAAAAATATTTCTTTACACCCAGAAAATAACCAAAAGTAGGATGTTAGTGTCACATTGAAGCTACATGATCTACCTTTTGTATGGTTTTTCTTTTGTTTAATTTTATGATTTCCATCTGTTCTTGTTCTAATATGGCCAGGATCTTCTTATATTTAGAAGCAGAAATAAAATTCTGAATTGAAAAATGAGAGAATTCCTAGGGCAATTTGGTGTAGCAGTCACCAGAAGTTTGAGTGATGAGCCTGCTGGGTGCCTGCCCACAGCATCCTTTGCAGATTCTATGAAGACTGTTCCAATGTGATACTGATAGAGTACTTTCCTGAATCAAATGAGGACACTGCTCTTGGAGCTTTGTTTAAAGGCGCCCATAGTTATTTGGAACAGAATGAAGAGAAGCAGGAAAATAAACCTCACTAAATACAGAAAACAACTAACAGAATGAAAGTTTAGGGTCCAACAACAATAGCTGGAAAACAGTTGAAATTTTGCTATTGGAAGAAAAACCCTGCACAGAAATAACCATCTAACAGAATTCTGGCCTCCTTAGTCTTTACCTTCCTTTTACTGAAGTTCTTTGAGTGATAATAGTTGTATGGGTAAAGTAGGTACATTTCAGCTTCCCAGATAAACAGATGAAAATGATGGCTGCCCAATTTATGTTAACAGTTTCTTCTTATTTTCTTGGTGAGAAAATAATTGGCATACGGAAAGTTTACAACAGCAACACCATGAAGCAGAGGAATTGAACACAAAAGTGCCGCTTCCTGTCATTTGCCACAGAAGCAATTGGTGCGGGAGAATTGTCTGTATTCTGTCAATCATGATTTAAATAAATGGCTGATTGGCCATTAGCCAGGATGTATAGGTGGGTCAAGCAGACAGGAAGTAGAGGCGGAGCAAGGAGAACAGGAGAATTCTGGGAAACAGGAAGCTCTCTCGGCACTCCTGGCCTGGACCACCGAAGAAGCAGGATGTGACCTGCCCTGCTGAGAAAGGCACTGAGCCATGTGGCTAACATTGATAAGAATAATGGGCTTTATACGTTACAAGAGCTAACAAGAAACCTGAGGTAATGGGCCAATCAGTTTATAACCTAATGCAGACTCTCTGTGTGATTTTCTCTGGGACCTAAATGGCTGGGGGACCAGGCAGGACATAAACCCCAAGCAGGCTGTCATGCTACAAGCAATAGGGTTGGAAATTGCTACTTAGGCTTTAAAAAGAAATCAAAGAGTTCATTTTCTCTTTTTCTTTGGCAACAGAGACATTTTTGAAAATTTCCTTTTCTATTACTCTATTCAAGTAGCAAGTGACAATTTGTTGATTTTATGTCAACAGATGTGTTCACATTTAGTCAGCCACCATGTTGTTGACCACAAAGTATTTAGATGTAATATAAACATAAAATATAAATGTAATTTTCACAAATATTTAGATTCGAAGTATTTTTCTTAACGATATATAAATGTGATTTCTTGCTAACCTCCAAATTAGAAGTAGGCAATGGAAGAGTCAGGTTCAACATTTAAAGTAAGACCAAAGCCTTACAAAATAGTGGGATGAGAGACCATTGGTCCCTCAGTTTGTGGTTTTGGACAAACATTGTAAAACCCTGGTTGTTAAAAGATACAGTGGGAGAAACACACAAAGTGATATATATCAGGAACAAAATTTTATCTCACATGTTCAGAATGTGGAGACTGAACTCTTCATGAACTCTCAACAGCTGAAAACTACTGAACTCTACTTTTTATTCAGTCAAATGTGGTTTGAAACTAGTCTTTAGTTTTTATTACCAAAGCGAAGTTAATGTGAATGTGTTTCTACCCATATATAAATTGTTTCTATCTGGGCAAATAAATATCTCGTGAAGGTAGGGCTGATAGAAATATAAAACATTATTTTAATGACATCTGGAAAGGCTGGTGAGGAGATAGATAGCTGAGAGATGAGTGATTTCAGAGAAAATGTGTGTTTGGAAGTCAATAATGAAGACTTTAAAAACATGACCAGCTCAAGCAGAGTTAGTTCAGGAGTTCGGTATGGAGAAGGGTTTGTTTCTAAGTGATCCTTTGTACATGCAATATCTGAAAAAACAACAACTCAAACTGGAAAGAAAGGCCCTAACTTATAAGGTCACCAGGAGAACTGAAAGAAAAAGTTCTGGCTTAAATGAAAACTAATATTCACTTCCAAACATTTATTGAGATCCCACTTTATGTATTGTCCTGTTGCGGGTGCAGGGGGATGGCAGTGAAGGAAATCAAGTCTCTGACAAACTCCCTCTGCCATCCAAAATTACCATAAGACAAAGGTAAAGATAAAACAACAAAAAAATAAAATTATAGGCCAGTACCCCCGAGGAATAAAGATTCAAACTTTCTCTATAAGATACTTGTAAACCAAATGCAGGCATATAACAAAAAAGCTTATCTGCTATGACTGTTGCCTTCATTCCAGAGATATAAGAATACTTCAATATATATAAATCAATAAATGTAATCATAAGTTTACTTAAAGACAAAAATCTCACAATTATTTCAATATGTACAAAAAAGTTATTGATAAAATCCAACATGCCTTTGTGTTAAAATTCCTAGAAAAAGTAGGACTGAAGGGAACAGGCCTCAACATAATAAAGGCTATATATGAAAAACTCACAGCCAACAGCATCCTAAATGATGAAAATATGGAAGCAGTCCATTAAAATCAGTAATAAGGCAAGGCTGTCTATGATCCCTGATGCTTTTCAATGCAGACTTTGAAGCCCTATCTAGAGCAATAAGCAAGAGAAGGAGACAAATGGGCTACAAATAGGAAACAAAGAGGTAAAATTATTACTACTGCACATGGTGTCATAATATACTTAAGAGATTCCAGAAAATCTACCAGAAAACTCCTAGAAACAATCAACAGTTTGAGTAAAGTGGTGGAATCCAAAATCATCTTACAAAAATCAGTAGTTTTTCCATATACCAGAAGCAAACATGCTGAGAAAAAGTGAAGGGCCACTATAATGGAAACTTTAATGCCTGAAGAGATTGAAGAAGACGCTAGAAGATGGAAAGACACCAATTCTAATGAATTGATATAATTAATATTGTAAAAATGAGCATTCCATCAAAACTAGTTTTTTGATTTAGTGCAATCCCAATCAACATCCCCAAAACATTCCTCATAGAAACAGAAAAAAAAATCCTAAAATCAATATGGAAACACAAAAGATTCCAGAATGCCAATGCAATTCTATGCAACAAGAATAATATTGAAGTGTTGGATGGACTGCCATTCCAGACCTCAAGATTTATTACAGAACTATATATAGTAATGAAAAGAGCATTGCATTGGCATAAAAATAAACATGTAGGTACATGGAACAAAATAGAAAATATGAAGCTACAGTCATCTGATATTTGACAAAGTTACCAAAAATGTACTTTGGAGAAAAGTCTGCATCTTCAACAAATGGTGCTTGGAAAACTGGATGCCGACATATAGAAAAAAGAAATTAAACCCACTTCTATAACCCGGCACAAAAATCAGCTTGAAAATGGATCAAAATCTCAATGTGAAACCTGAAATACTTAAACAGCTAGAAGAAAATCTATGGAATGAATTGCATGCTCTCGATGTAGGGTAGGGCTCCGTTTGCCCAGGAGCTAAGGCCAACAATTGACAAACGGAACCTCAGAAAACTAAAAAGCTTCTGCACAGTGAAGAACACAATCAGGCGAAGAGGGACCCTACAAAGTAGGATTGTCAGTCACTTCCCACAACTTCACTAGATATTTCCCTAGCAGGAAGTCTTTGTAGCTGTTTCATCTCAGGTTTCTGACAGGGCCCCCAAGCCTATGATGCATCCTCTGAGATCCACGTGGTGTAACCATGCCTCCATAACTTCAGAACTCTGTGGACATGCAGAATTAATTAGTGCCACATGGTTGCTACCAAGGCTTATGAATTCACCCTTCAGAGTGGCAGCATGAGTCACAGAAGACAGCCGGGGACCAATCCCTGAAATTATGCCATCGCCCTAGAACTCTGAGCTTGTGATAGCTTGGAACGACCTTGAAGGCCTCTAATGCTTTTGTCCATTGTCTTAATGAATGGCACCTGATGTCTCTTATTCATTTTAATCTCCCTATCCAACGAATGCTTGGCTCACCATTTCCTCTTGAATGTGCTTTTTAAATCTGCACATAGCCTGGCTAGGGAGGCAACAGATTTTTTCACATTCTATTTCTTTTTTAATTATAAATTCCATTTTAAAATTAGTAGTAATTTCTATCTACACATAGTTAGCAAACCACGAAGCTCATGTAATATTTTACTGAGAAATTTATTTTGTCAAACATCTTAAATGCTTTCACTTAAATTCTTCCTTCAATGGAAAAAACAATTCAACAAAGTTCTTTGCCGCTTTAAAACAATGATGGCCTTCTCTTTCGTTTCCAATCAAATATTCTTCATTTTAATCTAAGATTTCATCACATAGCATTTACTGCCCCCATTCCTACTAGTATGCTTGCCACAGTATGCTTAGCAGTCGCTAAGAAGTTTCAGCCTTCCCCTTATTAATAGGGGTTCTTGGAAAGAAGCTGTGTTTGCAAAGACTGATGGATTAGAACTGCAGCGGTGTAAGAAGGTTGGAATATTGCAGGTCCAGGGACAAATTACCTTATTTCAAGCTGGCATTAGCCTTCTAAATAGTTTGCCCACCTCTATGTTGGAACTAACATTCTGTAACTAATAGATACAAACCGTTTGGAATCTGTTAACTGACAACTAGCTTCTACCAACCCAAAAGTTAAGAATTTCATTTAGCATCTGGGCATATAGGAGAGCTTTCTCTGCCTTACTGTAAAGGACTCATTGAGGTTTCCACCAATGTATCTTAAAGCCACCACAATAAAGAATCAGGGGTGAGGGATTCAAAACAAATTGAGGCTGATCTATATCCAGCTCTACCCTGGGAGCATGTGGGTTCCCTCTGCAGCACTTCAAAAGAAAGAAGGTTAGCTCACAATAGCAAATTCTGATAAGATTTTCACATGAGATTAGGCAAAAAGCAACACTGCAATAATTTGAAGCAACAATGAAAATAGGAAATGAGGCACTAACTGTAAACAACTCATTCTATAAAGGTGCCTCCAAAAGGGAAAAGGGATTTTCCTACTCCATAAAAGTTAAGTGAGGAATTGGAAGAAATAACTCTTTAAAAAAGCATTTAAACTACTCAAAATAGCAGCAAGATGCCAAAGCTGCAGGTATAGATGCCAGGTCCTGCTGTCAACATGGAACTATTTCATCAGACCTGGTTGCTTAATGCCTATTATTATTTTCTCAGACACTTGGAGTTGGGCAGAATTGTTTTGTTTGTACTTGGCAGTTGATTAACATTGTCAGATCCTATTTTCTATGGCTCTGTTCTGTGGAAGGCCTACACCAGGTGAAAGATGTAGCCACATGATGTCTACTATGTAGGAAGGATGCAGATAGAAAAATTTAGTAAAGGAAATCTTTGTTCCCTTTTGCTGCACAGGTCTGTAGTATAAGAAAAATGTTTCATTGCAATTGGCAGTCAAGAGATAGTTCCTATCTTGCCAAGATTTCCAGGGATGGATTTAGTCCTGCTATGAGTGGCCAGTGAAACTATAGATCACATCCTCCAAAAGTTTTAAGGTATACAACGTCCATGTTTAGTAGTGTCAGCATCAGAGTTGATACTAGCTCTTCTTTGTCATGTACACACATGAGTGCACGTGCACGCACACACGCACACACGTACACACACACACACACACACACACACACACACACACGCACCCACCTCTATCTGTTGGGCAGGGTTATGCTTGATCATCTGGTGGAAGTGAGCAATGATTTCCCCTTTTCTGCTCCTTACTCTCAAATCAGAACTGAATTTTCACAATTTGAAGAACCTGAAAGACTAGTAGTAGTCTGCCACAAAAGCCAATTGCAACATAATTAACTTTAGAGTTGTGAAGCATTATTAAAAGCAACAAAAGCAAGCTAGAAATTAATTGAGGCTAACAATTGAGTATAATACTAATAAAGAAGCAAACCAGACAGCTTAAGAACAAATAGCAAGGGACTAGACAGTCAAAGACAACCAGACTGAAGGCACAGAAATGCTTGGTAGAAAAGAAAACTGGGCACATGCCTAAGGATGTAATTTCTGAGGAATAGCAAAATAGTTGTACTATTATGAGGGAGAAATTTATTTCATTAGAAAGTCCAGCTATGCACAAAACAAGCAATCAAGCAACCAATATAAACTGAAAGCGAGAGATTAAATTAAAACTTAGCTATTTCAATAAATTGCCTAAATGTCATTTTAAACAAAAGTTTTGAAACAAAGAAAAGCAAACACAGCAGGGTGGTGGTAGTGTTCACCTTTAACCCCAGCACTTGGGAGGCAGAGGCAGGCGGACCTCTGAGTTCAAGGCCAGCCTGGTCTACAGAGTGAGTTCCAGGACAGCCAGGGCTACAGAAAGAAACCCTGTCTTGAAGAACAAAACTAAATAAATAAAGTTAAATAAAATAAAAAAGGAGAAGAAAAGCAAAAGAAATACAGAATGAGAAGTCCTGGCATCTCTTTCCTGATTACTTTAGCTTATAGATCAATCTAAAGATTTAGATCTTGGAACTTCAGATGAGAGGGAACATATGAAGTTTGTTTTTCTGAGTCTGGGTTACCTTACTCAACTTCATCTTTTCTAGATCCTACATAACTCATGATTTCCTTTTTCTTTATAGCTGAATAATATTCCACAATGTATATGCACCATGTTTTCATTATCCATACATCATTTGAAGAGCATTTAAGTTGTTCCCATGTTACTAGCTTATAGTATTAGAGCTTCAATGAACACAGCTCAGCAAGTATCCATGAAGTATGAATATTGAGTTATTTGGGAATATGCTGAGGAGCAGTATCACTGGATCATAGAATTCTTGGGAATTCTCCATGCTGATTGAAATAATGACTGCACAGTCTACAGTCCCCCCAAGAATGAATGAGGGTTCTTCTGTTCCACAACCTCATCGGCATTTGTGGTCCATTGTTTTCTTGCTTTGGCTATTCTGGCTGGAGTAAAATCATACTTGAAAGTAGTTTTAATTCACATTTCCATGAATGCTAAGGACGTTGAAATCTACTTTAGATATTTCTTACCCATTTTTATTTGTTCTTTTGAGAATTCTTCATTCAGATCCATGTCACATTTTTAAATTGTGTCATTTCCTTTCTTTTATAATTCTTTCTATCTATCTATCTATCTATCTATCTATCTATCTATCTATCTATCTATCTATCTATCTATCTATCTGCTTTTAGATTGTGTTTGTCCCATGCCCAGCACCTGACTCACTATGTGGAGCTTTACATGGGAACTGAAGGTGCATCCAATCCACCCACTGAAGGAAGCCCATGTTCCTGCAGAGGTGAGTTACAGGGCCCCACGTGTGCCTCTTGTCGGTGGCTGGTGTGCAGTGATATGGCATGGGGAGGAGGTGCAAGAGGTGTGGGGAGTAATCTTGGGACACAGGAGGCCACCACACCACACCTCACTCCCAGGGAGCAGAAATGGTAATCACTAACCCTGATGGGAGATGCTTCCACAAATGGGGGTTAAGAGGATGAGATGTCATGTATGCTGGGCTCTGGGTGGACCTGTGTCACCATTGCTTGGGACTCTGAAGCCCACAAGTCCTCACCCCAAGGCACCATCCCTGCAGATGTCCAATATTTGACAAAGTATGACCCTATTGCTGATGGCACCACACACGTCAGAATCAGGCCTTGGAGAAATCCAGCTGGAACTGACCTGGGAGTCTTCTCATAGTATCAGAAGATGTTATGCAAACTTCCAAGAGAAAAAAAGGTATCAGTAGTCCTACCCAGGTATCTAAAGCCTCGGAGTCATCACAATGACTGATCTAGTAAGATATCTTCAAAGGTGCAATAGTGGCACTAAATCTTGGGAACAACCAATAGCCATGCCCATAGAAGGAAATTAATGCCTGGCACTGTAAGCATATATAGCCAACTATCCATGGCTATAGAGGTCATAGGCCTTGGTGAATAATCTATTACTGCTGTTTTTCTAAACCAATATAATTTCTAACTGTATTCTAAGTATTTATCCTTTTACTCATAGGTAAGCATAGCTGTCACCCTCATTAAGTGAGCTTCTTTTTGCATGAGATGAAGACTATTAGCGAGAGATCCATAACTGGTCAAAATGCACAGAATATGTGACTGTGGGTTGCTCAACCCCAGTTGGCATATCTACCATACAGCTAAGGCTCAGGAAAAATTTCATAAAAGGGAGTAGAAACATTGTAAGAGCCAGAGAACCAGGAAGTCTGCTGCTAGATAGTTTCTTCTAGACATGAAAAGGTTGCCGCTGCCTAAATAAGACCTGCATAATGACAATACCAGATGACATGCCAGTGTATGTAGAGGAAATTTCACAAGGTTGCAGCCATAGATGAAGAGCGACAGGCAAACAATGGTTTCTGAGAGAGGGGGAGTCAGTTTTCTCCAAGCTATCTGATAAGTTATCCAATCTCATGTGATCAGCACATGCACACACAGCAACATCAAATGGACTCAGGTTACTTACACACACACACACACACACACACACACACACACAAACAGTGTAAAATATTAAATCTTTCAGAAATGACCAGTGTAAATTTAATCACCTACAATAAGAATAACACTGCATGTTAATGAAGTAAAACTTCAATAAAGAAAGATCATCATATTGTATTAAAGACAGACTTACAACCACAGAATGTTTTTCTTCTCCTTATACCTAACCACAATGCCAACAGTGTCACTTTATAGTGGCAGTGGAGTGTAGGATAGAGGACTTAAAGACTCTTTTAAAAAGGAGTTTCTAAACAGACTGCCTAAGGAGGAGCGAGGAAAGGAAAACACCAGAACACACAAATTGATAGAGGGTTGAAAGGTACGGAGGTAAAGGAGTATAGGGAGATGGGGGCAGTGTAGGGATTGCATCGGAAAGAAACATGGACACACGAATCTGGTTATTATTTTCTCAACAGTGTAATTTCATAGTATTTATATTGCATGGCATAATAGAAATTTTAAAAAGTTTCCAAAATAAGCTCAAAAATTTCAGGGAATGCAAAAACAAGAATACAAGGGAAGTTGAAATTTATGATACCTAGATTTGTAGAAAAATATCAAAATAGTCTAGTTCCTAGCCAGATAAATATAACACCTTGTGTTAAAGATGTAACTGCTTCTCATCCTATTAGTTGATATTGTATCTGAATTTTTATCCCAAAGTTATAAGGAATAATATGAATAAATGCATATAAACATAATGGGAGCTAGACTCAGATATGGTAGGTTTAGAACAATCCAACTGGGAGTTAAAATAATCATGAGCAATATGCCAAGGGCTGTCATGGAGAAATGGACAACATGAAAGAACAGACAGAAACTCTAATAAGATCCCAAAATAAATTCTAGGTGTCAAAAACACTGTAAGAGAAAAGAAGTCTGCCTTTGATGAGCTCGCAGGAGACTGGACACAGGGAAGGAAGGAACCAGACAGCTTGGAGGTACATGAATAGGAACTTCAAAGCAGAGAGAAGAAAGAAGGTAGAAGACAGACCTGAGGCTGGTTAGGAACAATGTAGCATATGTGGAATGGTAATCTTAGAAAGAAAATAAAGACAGGAACAGAATAAATATTTAAGGGAATAATACCCAATAACTTGCCAAAATTGAAGAATGACACAGGCCCAGAAAACGGACACAAAGTCGAATGGCATATTCAAATGTCACAAAATGAAGACAAAAAGAAAATTACAAAACAAATAAGAAAGATACAATCCTATACCTATGGAGAAATGACAATACAAATTAGGTCACCCTTTCCTTCGCAACCCATGTAAGCAAAAGGACAGTTAAGACAGCTTAGTACAATGAAAAGTATACATCCGTCTAATACTATGACATCTTAAACTACTGGCAAATCTATTTTTGTGTTTTTGTTTTGTTTTTCAAGACAGGGCTTCTCTATATACCTCTCGCTGTCCTGGAACTAGCTCTTGTAGACCAGGCTGGCCTTGAACTCACAGAGGTCTGCCTGCCTCTGCCTCCTGAGTGCTGGGATTAAAGGTGTGCGCCACCATGTCTGCCTAACATTCCTGTTTTCACTTCCTATACATGTAGTTCATCAGAACATGTATTCCAAAGAGTGTTCTTTATTAATAAAGTTTTAATGTGGGAGAGAAATAGAGATTGTTTAAATTTAACATCCAGATGTCCTCATCTTTTAAAAAAAGAAAGAAAAAAGAAGACGTTGTCAGATGAATGAAAACTGCAGGAACTGTTAAAAGAAGTTCATCAGAGAGTGGAGGAAAATAAGATAGTGTTTAGAAACTCAGATTTACATTAAAAAAGAGTGCTAGAGGAGGATTAAATAAAAGTAAAATGAATTTCCTCCTCTTAGTGTTCTTCCTTCTAGACGATGTAAGAGCTGACTGTTCAAAATAACAATAGTAACGACATGTTTGATAATTGTAACTTATGACAGAATTTTATGACAGAAGGGAAGCAGGAATTGAAAATAGGCTGCTATAAAATACCTGCTGGACCTGTCAAGAATTATACTATTATTTGATTAATTGTAAATTATATTAAATTGGAAATGTAGCAAGGTCATCACTAAAATTTTATCAAAATAAGGATAATTTGCATGTTAATAAAGGAGAAAAGTGAAAGTATGCAGCCTGTTCAGTTGAAATCAAAGAAGTGTCTAACTGGATATGTTGATCCACACCTATAAACCTAGCACTTAGAAATCTATGGCAAGAGGCTTTTCAGTTGAGGTTATTATGGGATACAAAATGAGTTTAAAGGAAGCCTGGGCTACAAAGCGACTTATAAACAGTTTAGGATATATAATGAGATCTTGTCTCATACGAAACAAAATAAAAAAGACTTCACCTACTTGAGCCATAGAGCCCAGAGAAATCAAATTTGTACTGACCTGAAGGCTTCATCTTTACTGGTTAGCTTTAAAAGCGCGGGAGGATGCTATGCACACTGCCAGAGGAGAGAAGTAATCATCAGGCTTACCCAGCTGTGACCCTCGTAAGCTACAATAAATGACTGCACTGGTAAGGCATGCTCACTGGAGCAATAGTAGCACACATAACATGACGGTAACCAACCCTGCTCCATGAGATGATAACACATTTGGCACCATTATCTGGGCCAAGAGCCTGTGGCTTAATCATAGGTCCTGGGAGAGAAACTACTATTACTCTACTATTGAGATATAATATTAAATCGACTCCAAAAGACTTATCATTGTACCCATAGATCAGTCATCATTCAGTCCTCATCAGAGAAGCTTTCTCTTGCAGTAGATGGCAATTAACACAGAGACCCACAAATGGTCAGTGTATAGTGAATATGAGACTGTTGAGTGATCAGCCTTAAATGGGAAGTCTGTATCACACCCGTTCCTCTCAAGCTTTAGGGATCATTAGAGAAGAGTAGGCAGAAAGAGTGCCAAAGCCAGAGGCTGTGGGTGACTACAAGGAAACAGTGTTTTCTGGACACAGCAGGACAGTTCCACAAATGAACTCATGTGGAATCTGAGACAGCCTACACAGGCTCAGGCCACACCCAATATGGAGATGAAGGAGGTGGGCCCCAAGCTCCACCCCTAGCTAAAGACCTATTTCCAATGGATAGCTGCTAGGAGAGGAAAAGCCATTTTATTCAAGGGTGTGTTCACACATACAAGAGTCTGTGGGCAGCACGAACTGCTCTTGATGGTTAAAATAAAAAAGGGGCGGGGCAAAGTTGTGTGAGTAGGGAAACGGAAGAACCAGAGTAGAATTGAGGGAAGGGGTTAACATAAATGAAGTTCTGAAAGAACTAGTGAAAATGAGAGGAAAGGTAAAAATATCTAGAGAAATTTTTAAAATGGGGTCATTAAAAAGAAACAAAAAATAAGTGCAACAAACAAAAAAGAGTGAGCATGTTAATTATAAACAATCACATTAAATGTGTGCGGTATAATTATGTAAGTTAAAAGACAGTCTGTCATAAAAATAAGATTAAATAACTTTATTTTTCTAAGGAATCTATAAATATAAAACACATTAAGACTGAGAAAGATATGCCATGTTAACTATTATCAAAAGAAAGCTAAATTACTAATATTAATTTCAGAAAGCAGACATCATAACAAAGGAATTTATCAGAGAGGTAAGGGAGGTATTAAAGATAATAAAAGATAATTTTTCTAAAAGGTTTTTAACAATCTTGAATGCTTATGAAGATACAGATCATCAAAATATATGAGGTAAAAATTAATAGGCCTACAAAGAGGAATAGATGAATATATTATTACCGTTGGAGATCCAGCTGTCAGAAAATCAGTGAGGATATTGTTGAATTCAACAGAACCATCGATCAACTAGATCTACTTGACATTTATAGAATACCCTACTCCGCAAAAACAGAATGCACATTAGCCTCATGTTCACATGCTACAGTACTAAGAAAGACACATTCTGGGTCACCAAAAAAACCTCAAATTTGAAATAATTTATGGAATGTACATTAAATCTGCATTGGAATTATACTAGAAATAAGTAACAGGAAATCTGCATTAAAATCATACTAGAAATAAGTGGTAGGAAAATGGAAATATACTCGGAGATTAACCAACATGCTTATAAATAAAACAATTATCAAAAGAGAAGTCCTTTATATCGTGAATGCATGTATACATGGTACTAGAATTATTGTGGTTTGATTTATGACTTTTTTCCTAGAAAATGATATACATTCAAAAGAAACTATACTCTTAATTTTGAAATTTGAACTTTTCCTTTGGCTACTAATGTATAGTATCACATTCTCTTATTGTGCTAGGCATGCCAGGAAGTCACAGATCTGGCCCTACCATGCACCCATGTAGATTAAATGGCCAATATTCTACAGTGTGCACTGCTAAACTATCCTGTTTGGTAGGTTAAGTATATTAAATCCATTTTAGACTTAAGATATTTCAAACATTGAAATTTTAAATTGAAATAGAACCGTATCATTTAAATTAGCACTATGATATTAAATACTTTGGCATAAACCAAAAAAAATCTGTAAGTACCTATATGAGAAACATTATAAAACTCTGAGCTGGGGATTTAGTTCTATGGTAGAATACTTGCCCAATATGTGTAGGACTCTGTGTGTAACCCCCAACACCACAAAACCTAGCAAAGTAACTATAAAACTCTGATGTTAGAAACCAAAGAAGATACAAATTCACAAGATGATATTCCATAACCATGAAAAGGAATACTCAGTCAACAACAAAAAATTGTTACAATGCCAGTTCTTCCCAATTTGATGTCTGAAATCAGTACATTTTCAAAAACAATTAAATAAAAAACAACACCCAATATCCTGGTAAGCCTTATTATGGTTATTAGAAAACTAATTTCTGAATATATGTTGAATATATTGAATATATGAAAGGCAAAATACCTAGAATAGACAGTATCATACCAAAGTTAAACAAAGTCAGAGGTCTGACACTAGGACTTTATGGCTTTGGAAGGGGAGCCAGGGATTTGGAGGGAGGGAGGATGGGTTAGTTATTAGGGGAGTCCCTGCAAATGCTCCAGGCCAGTAGAGGAGTTATCTGCATGAGATAAGAAGGAAATTCAGTTCAACACAACTTAGTTAGTCAGTGCTGGTTCAAACTTCTAGAGTCTGACCCCAAGCAGTTTATTTTTTGCATATTTAAGCACAGTATGACTTTGGAAAAATGTTTCCTCGTGACAATTATCGCCACAAAGCTTAAGGAATAACTACATCAAAATTCTCTTCAAAGCACATGTCTTTTGCAAAACACCTGTGACTTCTTCCATAAGCATGGGTTCTATTGACTGAGAAACAGTGCTCAGCCTAAGGGCCAAGGGAGAAAGAATCTGGAATAAACATAATAGTAGACTCTTTTGCAAAGTGCATAGGACCTGTTTCATAAGAGTGGATTCTATTGACTGAGAAACTGCTTTTCATAAAATTTAATATAGACTGACCAAATCACCTAGAAATCTCCTTCCTGGTTATTTACTCTCAAGAAATAAAACAGCCAAATTCCCTGGATGGTTATACTTCAAGCACTAATACTTTATTTTACACGCTCATCTGAAATCTCATTGGAATTGCTTTTACCATCCTTACTTACACTGATACTCTTATCATAACCATTTAGCTAATCATAAGGAAGTTTCAGACATTTAACTAGACTTCTTCTGGGTCCCCACTAGAATCCCCTTTAATGCTGTTCATGGCAACATAAATGTTTCCTAGACTGTTCTTCTAATTGTGTCCTTCCAGCTTCTATATGTCATGTACTTCCAAAGCTGCTTCCACATTTTCAGGTATTTATTATGCCAACAATCTCACTTCTCACCCTCATTTTTCTGCTGATGTAATGAAACAACACAGTCCATGCAATACATAAATAGATGTTCCTTTGGAACACAGATCTGGAGGCAATATCATATGACAGAAGGAAGGGAAGTGGCCATGCATGAGACAGAGAGAGGGGATGAGGGGGGCCTAATTTATAACATACTCATTTTTGTGCTAACTAACTTACTCCTATGAAAATGACATTAATCAATTCATGAAAGCACAGCCCCTGTGACATGATCACGCAGATATCCCACTTTTTAATACTGTTACAGTGAAAATTAAATTTAACCATGACATTTGAAGGGGAATTTCAAGGTGTAGCAGATGACAATTGATTTTTAAGGAAATAAACAGCAAGCTAGACTTCCCTTCCCACCAAGATTTCTGCAGTTGCTGTCTCAAGCTTTGAATGTCAAGTATTGAAGTCGGGGGGGGGGGAAGCTAGATATGTTAATGTTGACATGCTCCTCTAGGGAAGTATAGGTGGAACATGGTGGGACACTGGGTGAAAGGTTGTTGGACCTCAGGCATTATGGAGATGATCAACAATTAGATGGTAGATTTCATGTGAGAGTAGTAAGAGTTCATCTTCCCTTATTCTAATGAGTTCATCTTCCCTTGTTATAAGAATTCATCTTCCCTTATTACACTCCCTTGAACCTCACTGCAGAAATGAATCATATTTCTTCATTTATAAATTTCCCATTAGGTATTCAATCTTTATCAGGCATGGTTCTTGCCTTTGAGGATCTCAGAGTTTAAAGACAGATATATCAAGGGATATTTCTAGAGCAGTATGAAAAAGATTTCAATGATGAAGTTAAGTCCAAAGAGTTGCTGAAACTCTGGGCAGGGGCATGCCTGCTTGGCTCATTTGGAGCTTTCCAATGAAGCTTCCTGTTTGCTGAGCAAGGGAAATAATAGAATTGGCTATAGCAGTACAGTATGCTTTGTTTCATGGTCTTTCCAGTATTCATATGTTTTATTGCTCATCCAACAAACATTTTAATATTTACTATTTATGTTGAATAGAACAAATCATTCAAATGTTCTTGAAAATATTTCAATATTTCCCTTCATGAAAAAGTTTGCCAGCTAGTACTAGTAATAGTGTGAATACATGAATATGTGTAATGCAAAGGAGAAATGAACTCTTTAAAAGATATAAGAAGATAAGTAGAAATTATAGTTTCCTTCTCATGTGTTTAATTTTGGAAATGTTGCTACATGTCCTAGACCCTTAATATTTTGAGCTTTGAAATGGGAATAAAAGTACCCATAGGTAGGATTGTGTTATAAAAGACTAGGAAGTAGCTGGGCTGTGGCGGCACATACCTTTAATCCCAGCACTTGGGAGGCAGGCAGATCTCAATGAGTTTGAGGCCAGCCTGGTCTATGAGAGCTAGTTCCAGGACAGTCAGGGCTGTTATACAGAGAAACCCTGTCTTGAAAAACAAGGCAAAGCAAAGCAAAGAAAAAAAAAAACCAAGTTACTCTTCAAAAGAAGATAGCTTTCCTGAATTCTAAAAGGAATAGCTGATGAGAGACTGCCTACAGCAAAGACTTACTTCAGAAGGGTGGAAATAAACAAAATGGTTGAAGTAGAAAGTACTGGTGGGCCCAGAGAAAGAAAATGAACAGCATCTCTGAAATTTTAAGAGGTTAAAGTAGCTTTTAAAAAACTCTCTGCTACAAATAGATTGAGCTGGAACATGAAGACTAGAGGAGGAACTGATCCAGTCCACAAATATTTCCTGAGTGCTGCTTAGAAGGCACACCATACCCTATTCTAGGGCCGGAGACACCGATTCGGAAATATAGCCTCTGTTCTCAATGTTCACAGGCTTTGGGGAAGAAAACATTTGATTGTAGTATAGTATGAAAGATAAGAACTTGGTGTAAAGGAGTCTACTGATCCTTACACAATTTCTACACAACCTTACAAGAATGGTGGGTAGAGATGTAGACATCCGAGCTGACACTTGAAATTGCCCAAGAAAGAAAGTGAGGAAACGTTATCCTAAGAGCAGATGGTTCAATTAGTGCAGAATTTAGAGAAATCTCTTCATAATTATCGGCTTTTGTGGATGTCAGTAGGAGAGGAAACGGAGTGTCCCAGAGAATGGTGCTATGAGCTGTGATCAAAGGGGAAGGGTCCAGACCATGGTGGGTGGTGCCATCCCTGGGCTGGTTGTCCTGGGTTCTATAATAAAGCAGGCTGAGCAAGCTAGGGGAAGGAAGCCAGAAAGCAGCATCTTTCCATGGCCTCTGCATCAGTTCCTGCCTCTAGGATCCTGCCCTGTTTGAGTTTCTGTCCTGGCTTCATTTAGTGATGAACAGCAGTGTGGAAGTGTAAGCTAAATAAACTCTTTCCTCCCCAGCTTGTTTTTCGGTCATGGTGTTTCGGCACAGCAGTAGAAACCCTAAGGCAACATTCATCTTTTTTGTAGTATGTCTCAGCATTGCATTCCTTTATAGGAATGAATGGGTTGGAAAGGAATGTAATATAGAGAGAAAGGGAGGGAGAAGGGATAAATAACACTAAGGAAAAGCAATAGGAAAGCATATTATTTTACATTTCTTAAAAATACATTATATATGGAGACTCACAGACACAGCCAGCCAGCCAGGCAGACAGACAGACAGACAGACAGACAGATAGACACACACACACACACACACACACACACACACACACACACACACACACACACACACACACGAGTTTAAATAGAGTTTTGCCACTTGGGTTGATGATGCTTGGGGTTGATAACCCCAAGAGCCATAGATGATCTAACAAAAACTTCTGCAGTGCCAGGCATGGGAAATGTTCCTCTGAGCTACTGTTCACTGGAGTCCAAGAGACTCCTAAAACCATGAAGGGTATTGGTATGGCCCTTGGTTGCCTCCCGGAACTTGGAAGTAAAACTCTATTACTGAAAGTTCCACAAACTTTGGTGACAGGCTTTGAAAGGCTAGAACTGGGACTGACCAACAAACTGTGGGGATCCTAACTCCAAATGATACATCTAGAAGGCAGCCCCTATAGCTAAAGTTCAGGAAAAAAAAAAGCAAGGAGTAAAGGTGGCCAAAGGATAGCAAGACTCAGAGGACTGGGAAGTCTGCTGTGAGATGGTGTCTTCTAGACAGGACCAGGAACCTCAATGATAAGAACAGTTGACAGGCCAGAGTAATGGGGGAAATTTTACAACCCCCACACACAGCTGAAGAGTTATAGCCAAGAAATGGCCTGGGAGAGACGAAGAAACAGTTTTCCCTAGGGACGAGCTGAATGATACATTATCCAATCCCAAGTGGTCAGTCCTTAACATGTAGCTTACAAACAACAGTAAATTAACTCGTTAGGAATTTCTGTGTGTGTGTGTGTGTGTGTGTGTGTGTGTGTGTATACTTGTGTAATAACAATAATTAGAGAAGAAAAGGTCATGAATTTGAATTTGAGAGGATCTTGTAATGACACGGGGAAGTTGGAGGGGTGCAGTATAGCAGTTTCCTCTGAGATTAAAATCTTCCATCTTTTCCAGAAGCTCTTTAAGACACAGGTCGTTAAAGGGGAGGTGAAACAATAGGATGTTCTAAAGGGAGGGGAAACATTCCATCCTGCAGGGAAGCTCCTTTAACTTGGGAAGTAAACAATGGCTTCAGGAAGTCCCTAAAATGACCAAATTCACTAGACTTCTCTCTCCGCAAGCACGTATAAGCTGTAAGTACTGCTAAAAGACTCCCCAACAGAGTTGCCGGGAAGAGGCTTAGACCAGCTGAGCCAAGCTAAGACCAACCAACTGCCAGGGAGAAGCAGAGAGCAGGAAAACCATCTTGAAGAGGCTCATACAACTGAAAAGGGCTCTTTCCAACCTCTTGGCCTACCTGAAGGCTGTTCAGCGCTCTCTGATTTCTTGCTTTCATTGCTAGGATAGGCTTTTGATGATGCAGCTGTTAAAACTCTTTGGCTTACCAAGCTGGACTTTGGTGGTAGCCTTACTTAGATCTTTTTTTGGTTCCCTATCTGGAGTGAGCAGACGTTTGTTCATATCTCCTCAGGAATAGTGTCACACAACAAAGGGGGAGAGAGAGGAGCCGAAGTGATGTAGATACAGAACTCACATAGGAAATTCTCAAATAATAAACAGATTAAAGAGAGTATCCATATTGTTATATGCTCATAGCACATTTTGTTTATCCATTCATCAACTGATGAACCCTCATGCTATTACCTCATTTCCACAGACCACATTGGAGGTAAGAAGTCCCAGACAAACTGACTTCAGAATGTAAAATCTTAATTAGCACTTCACCTACCTCCTGGAGCACACAAGGGCCTTCGATGAGAGAATGTGGAGATGGAGGAGTGGTTAGAGACGGCTAAGACATGGAGTAAGCAAGTATAAGTAAGGAGGGCGTCAACTTCCAAAGAACTTGAATTTTCGAGACTTCCCTATCATGTATTATGGAAAAAGAGCCTCAGGCACAGCTTTCAATACTGAATTCACTCATTCGTTTGGAACATAAGGCAAGCCAGTGGTGACTTTGCTTTCCTTAGCTTTCTTTTCTATATCAGTTGTAATTTTGTGGAGTTGTAGTGATCAAATAAATTAAAAAGTATAGCTTTACAGAGTAGGTCACAATAAATGGAAGCTATATCCATTATTATTTGAGACTTACAGAATTGTCTGTTCAGCCCCCAAAATAGTTATTTTAAGGGTTCCTAGCCATGACTCCTCAAAGTACCATGTAGCATGACTAATAAAAACCCAGAGACAGATATTGGGATTCAAGCTGAAAGATCAGAGAAGCAAAGCAGCCAGCCACTAGAGAGCTCTTACCTCTACAAAAATCTTCAGACTGAATAGAGAGTGAGTTCCTGTCTCATCCTGCCTTATATTCCTTCCTAGTGCTGGCATTAAAGGCATGTACCAGCACCGCCCAGCCTCTATGGCTAACTAGTGTGGCTGCTGGGATTAAAGGTGGTCCCACCACTGTCTGGCCTGTATGGCAGACTTGTGTTGCTAGCTTTGCATTCTGGTCTTCAGGCAAGCTTTATTAATTAAAACACAACTGAAATATCACTGTAGCCCCATGTAAGTAGAATTCCTTGTTAGGCACACTTACTCATTTATTTTCTCTCCTAGTGGTGTGTGTGTAGCTGACTTCACTGGGCTTTGAGTTGCTGATGCCCTTCCAGTACTATCAAAACTTGGCATGGGCTAGGAAAGCTTCCCCAGCTAACGCATTGACCATTCTTAAATGGGTAATGAATCATACTGGCTACCATTAGGATGGGGGCAGCTGAAAAGGGAGGCAGCTCTATTTCAACACCTCTTCTTTCTAATCAGCCATATGGTGAACTCCAGAGATGTCCTCAACACCTAGTCATTTTCCTCTCTGCCAGTCTAATTCAAGGCACATAGCAATAAGTAGCTGGGTCACATGGTTCAGATGCCCTGCTGGGACTCTGGCTCTTCCCCTGTTTCTTAGTATTTTTTTTTTACACTTAGATAAAATATCGTACCCCACCCATTTTCATTTGTGGGTCTGCTTAAAGCAACTCTGAATCTCCATATCTTCCTGGAAATGTAAGCGTTAAAAGCATGGCTAGGATTAGCTGCTATTCTCAAGAATCCTGTAACTGTAAATCCCAGTAAACAGGACAAAACAAAAACCAGAGAAAGGGGAGGAGAAGACCTCTTGACCTCACATGTCTATAAATGTCTTCATGTACGTGCAGCTGTCACCTAAGACAGAAAACAAAGGACTTTTCTCTCTTCTCCCAAATGTCAGCCTTGAATCAGTGGCGCTTCTTAAAAACAACCTGAAACAGGGGCAGCATGGGCGCTGCACCCGAAGTTCTATCTGCAGGCTATGAAAGAGGTAGCTATCTGAAAGAGGAGGTCAGGGGGCCACACTGTTTTCTGCTCAAGCTCCCGTGACTGGGTGATACATCCATCAACCTTTCTTGATGTGGTCCTGAAAGCAGCAACTCTGAATGGGATAGGGCACACTGTGTCAAGCTGCCTCACATTTGCTACAGTGGCTCAGTAACTGTTGGCTTTCGCTCTTCCAGAACGACTGAGAAGGTAATAGGCTGCCTAGAGTACACCCTCAGATTTCAAGTGGATTAAGGACAGGGAAGAGGATAAAGACAGAAGCTGCTTGGGTCAGATTAACTCTCAAGCCCAACAAGTAGTAGAATGGGGGAGCATGAAGCAGACATTCTTGGCTCTTCCCATTTATTCACACTGCATGACTATTCTGTCCTCAAAAATGGAGTCTGTCTTGAAAATATACTCAATATTTGACTACTTTTCATTCCTTTTCCCACTAGCACTTTGTACCAAGCTACCATTCACCCACTGCAGCCTCAACAACTAATTTTCTTCAAAGCAGCCAGGGAAGGGTAACTCCCAATTTTCAAGTCACATCAGTTTTCTGTTCCAATCAACCAATACCTCATTCACATTCAAAGTCAAAACCTTTCAATTGCTTACAAAGCCTGCATGGTCTGTTCCCTCCTTAGATCTTATTATTACTATTTTGCTTCATGTGTGCTCTCTTTCAACCATACTGGCCTCTTAGCTGGTCCTTGGTCATTCTGGGCATGCCTCTGCCACCAGGGCCTTTGCATTATCTTCATTTCTACCTGCAAACAGTCTACCCCAAGCACTTAAATGACCTATATCCCTATCTCCTTCAGATCTGAATTATATCCCTTTTCAGTGAATTTTTTTCTTGATTACTCTATTTAACATTAGAGCTACCTAAGCACCACTTGTCTCTTTTCATGTTTATTGTTCTTATTGTACCATCACCTTTTCATATACTATACTTATTTCATTAATTTATTAATTGACAATGTCCCCTCTACAATATAGGCTTCATGAGAGCAAGGATTATTTTTATTGTTGTTTTTATAAATCAATGGATAGCCTTTACACAAACCACAAAACCTCACATTAGTAAATATTCAATAAATATGTTGAATGAATTTTCTCAAGAGATGAACATGGTTCAAGAAACTGTTCTTTTTTTCTAGTTACTTTCATTGATTAAACGCGTGTAATAGACTGGATGATTTCTCAAGTCTCATGTATCTCTTTGGCTAAATCTGGAGATCATGGTTAAAATCCACAGTCCCATGAGCCAGATTCCTTGCGTTTTGCCATCTGGTACCTTGAGACAGCTTATTTCACCTCCACGGGCTTCTAGGTTTTCTTATGTGAAAAATGAAGAGGATAAAATAGACCTTGTCTCAGAGAGTTATTCTGGAGATTAAATAAGCTCATCCATATATTTTAATGCACTCAATTAACATTGCTATCGCTTTTATGGTGATCGTGAACAAATAGTCTTCCTTAGATGCAAAACTAACTTCAGTGTCTGGGAATTACATTTTAAGTATATAGTATATATAAAATAAAAAAAAAAAAACAGCCAAACAACAAACTAGCCCGAGGATTGTATGCAGCTCATATGCAACTCATATGCATACAGCTGGCCTCTCTTCCTTCCCCCACCCATTGCTAAGGCAGAAGAACAGCTTGTTCTCCTGTAACCTGAGGTCCCCACATAAGAGGGAGGGGGAGAGGAGCACCGTGTGATTGCCATGGCCACCCGCTGCATCTCAGCTTTGGTAGACAAACAGGACAAGGGGCTTTATTCTCAGTCACTCTCAAAATTGTCCTGAGTACTAGAGATTGTAGAATACGTGTCATCCAAGTGACAGGGGCCCATCACAGAGACTGTGCTAGGTGAGCAAAGGATGAGGTTCAAAGGCGTTACAGGTAGCCATGACTCTGACAGCTGGCCAGGTCTTTAGGAGAGGAGATACATGCGTAGGCTTGTCAGGAAGACAGGTTGTGGAGCGGCTACCAGAATGGAAACTAGAAAAGGTAACAAATGAATAAGCTTAATAAGATGATAAGGTTATTAATGATAGCTTACACTTCCTGTGAATTTATCATGTACCAGATGCTTTAGAAGTGTTTTAAATTCGTTTAATTCTCCAGTGAACCCAGTAATCATCAACCTTATACATTGGAGAACTTGAAAAAAAATCAATGACCAGAAAACATTGTGCCAATTGGATTAGTTTCTGACAAAATTTGGTCTTTTAAAAATTTTTCAGATAATTATAATGTACAGCTAGGATGGAGGGCTACTAGGATGGAGTGTGTGTATGTATGTGTGTGTGTGTGTGTGTGTGTATTTAACAGATTAGAATAATGATTCAGATAGTTTTATTCAGATTATCCATGTTAGAATCAGTACCAGACTTGGTCGATTCATTGTCAATATTCCCCACTGTGGGCTAGAGGAAAAATGAAGCCCAAACCCAATTTCATTAGGACAGGAACACCATGATGAGGCCACATGTAGTTCGGGTGAGACTCTGTTTACCATGTAAGTACCTTGGGGCCCAGTCCAGGATGCCACATTCCAGAAACTCAATTGTTACAGTTCAAGTATTAACAGGCTCAACCCTTCACAGTGTTTAATGACAAAATGATCACTGCCATTCACCCTTCTCAAATTTCTTCTGCTCATGGAATCCAAAGTTTCCCGCAGCAGCAGCAACATTAGCTCATTATTTCTCTACCCATGGTATAGGAATCCACGGAGGTACACATGGTGGTATATGAGGTAAACCAAAGAGAATTTCTAACTGACAGATATGCACTTATCTTGCCATGTAATAAAAATAAATATCTATCTCCAGCACATAACCCATAATTTCACAGATATTAAACAAAGCTAAATTGATTAAAGCATTTTGAAAAGCGACTTTAGTTAAAGAAACATATTAAGCAATTAATCATAATAGATATGGTTGATATAAGAATATAGCTCCAAAATGCAGAATGAGATACATCAATGGTTGGAGAGGAAGGGAGCCATTCATTTGTTCTTTCGTCATTTATCCACTTAACAAATAGTTACTAGATGACATTTATGTGCCAGGTAACATACTAGGCACAATAAATTATTTAAAAACCAGGAATGAGTCATACATTCAGGTATCTCATGGAAAAGAAAGAACTCCATGGCAGCTCTATACAAACAAGCACAGTGTAACTATGTTGAGGGTAGCTTGCAGAGACAGGGATACTGGGGATTTGCAAAGATTTCTGTAAGGTGACTTAGCTCTATAAATGAGAGAGGAAAGAGGAGCGATGTCAAGCTGAGAGTAGATTGAGCAAACCCCAGAAGTGAGAAGCAGTGGGGTGTAAAAGTGTAATGCTTAGTTGCTGTGGAAAATAAGAGAGAGATGTCTCAATTACGAGAACAACAGCAGCAGCAACAAAAATGGAGAAGGAAGCAGAGATAATCCTGCAAAGATCTGCTGGGACAAGAAGAGGGATTTAAAAGACTTGCTTGTGCATTTTGGAACTAGTGTCCATGTCCATAGTCTAGTTCGATCATTTGCTAGTTGTCTAACCTTCCTGAACTTTGTTTTTTCTCATATGTCAAGTAGGAAAGTCTTTTTTAGCATTAATTACAGATGTTATAAATTAAGATGTTGTATATAAATCATTTTTTATGGTGCTTAACACACAAGTAAGCCTTACTTAATGTCTACTCTTTCCTACCAGATAAAAGAGATATATCTTGTGGTTTCCTTCTTTAGAGATGTCAGAAGCATGTTTATAATATGAGCCAGTCTATATTACTGTCTCATTTCATCTCCATATTCAACAAACTATTACGGAACATCTGCCATGGAGCAAGACCTTTTACCTATTTTAGTTCACTTAATTTGCACAAGAGTCCTGATGACAGGATGACTGTGTGGTGGAGAGCCCATTGAAAAGGGCATACTAGTATGTTATGCTGCTGTCATTGGAACCATGACACATGAGAATAGAACAGGACCTGCATTATAAACCTAAGCAAGAAGACTGCTGAAAATAGAAAATTTAATGAGGACTAGGGATTGCCTGATACAATAGCAGAAATGAGAATATTCTTCAAAATGTATTAAAAAATAACCCGTCATATAAGAACTAGGAAAATAAGTTGAATGAGAGCAACAACTAAAGGACACATACACAAATGAATCATATCGCAGAATTTAAAGCAGCTGTTGTTAAAGTGCCTTCATTAAGAAAAAGGTTAAAAAATACTATGGGGGGGAAAGAAAATCTAAGAAGAGAAGAAGTTATAAGAAAAGAGTCAAATGTAAACTGGAAAATAAATCACTGGAAGAATACTTCAGATAATTAGTCTGAGTGAAAACGCTGCTATCAGAAGGTTTTACAGCATATGATTCTATCTATCAAATCTAAAAAATTTGAAAAGACAAACTAGGAAACAGTTTGGCTTTTTGATTGTGATGTTGCACAATTTCCAAGTTTGAGGGTGACTGCATGAGGCATGCGAGGATCTCTCTACATTATTTTGTATTTAATTTTTATGTGAGAGTCTGTAAATTGAATATATAGTACTATGTGCTTTCTCTGCTCATTCCCTGCACTTCAGGTAAATAGGTGAATGAACCATTCTCTCAAATTAAAAGTTCAATTATAAATTTTAAGGGGCTTGAATGTAGCTCAACGTTAGACCATATATTTACTGTATATAAGGTTTAACCTCAGCATCCAAAATAAGCTTAATTAACTAAAAGGCAACCTATGTCCTAAATGTTTAACTACAATAAAATTCAATCTTTGGCTTGTGAGATTGAGAAAATAACATTTTATAGTCAGTCATTATTTTGCTTTTCTTTGTATAAATGCAAGTAATGGTATAAACTTGTAACATAATTTTTGTTAATATCCAAATAACTTTGAGAAAGTTACCTTTCTGAACAGTTTTGACTGTGGGATCTTAAGTTTCACTGCAGAATTTAATACAGTGCTAGTACACTAAAATAACTCCATATAATCATCCTTTCAATGATTAGAAATTACTTTATACTATACATGCTTCCTCATCTACATCCATTTTAAAAGTACAATAAATGTCTACATGGATTATATTAGAAAAAATACAAATTTTGCATTAGCTCCCATTTGGAGCTGAACAGAAGTCCAACATCAATTCCTTAAGAATCCCTTTGTTAGCAGGGCAGTGGTGGCGCACACCTTTAATCCCAGCACTCGGGAGGCAGAGGCTGGGGATCTCTGTGAGTTCGAGGCCAGCCTGGTCTACAAGAGCTAGTTCCAGGACAAGCTCCAAAGCTACAGAGAAACCCTGTCTTGGGGGAAAAAAAAAGAAAGAAAAAGAGAAAA
Organism: Ondatra zibethicus; assembly: GCA_004026605.1. Lineage (NCBI taxonomy): Eukaryota > Metazoa > Chordata > Mammalia > Rodentia > Cricetidae > Ondatra > Ondatra zibethicus. The sequence goes on from PVIU01016055.1 coordinate 41,644, forward strand.
AGAAACACTCCCTTTGTTATCCATCAACTGTCTGAGATCTTTTTGCTCTACCTGTAAAGAAATTATGAGGTGGTGAGGAGACATTTAGTGTTGTCAATCTCTGGCCTTTGAATACCAATGACCCTAGTGGATGTCCATCAGGTATCCCAAGATGCTTAAAGTTCTAAGCCCTGAAAGTTAGTGCCTTTTTGTCCCCATCTGATGGAAGTTAGAGATTTACGACACTAGGTGCTGATATTCAAGTTAAAGGTTTATGAGATTGAATTACTAGAAGCCCTGGCACTTAGAAACTATTGTGATCATTGGCTTCAAGCAGCCATCAGCAGCACCAGGCGACACCTGATAGTATTACATCTCCTGAGTGGACCTCAGTTATTGCCATCCTCAGTTGCTAATGCAGATAGTGTTACAGAAATCAGGCCTAGGGTGACAGGATTCTCAGAGCTTAAGGTTTGACACCTTCTGGAAAATCTTCCAGTGAATGCACCGTAATACTAATGATAAAGATTAAAAACCACATAAGAAAGCACCACTGGAGCGAAGCCTTTAACTAAGATTAATGGAATCATACCTGAAAACCGCAGGAGAGGGTATGTCTTGGCTGAGTCAGAAAGTGAGCTGAAGGGACTGCCTCTATATACAGAGGCTACTGTGTGCCAGGGTGTTTGCAGCGATCAAGGTGGGGCCTTTCTCATGCGAATGAAGAGCTGTGCGTGGATGAATCATGAAACAGCCCCGGCTGCAAATGAGTGATAGTGCTCTCTGATCATTTCACAGCCCTTCAAGCGAGTGAAAGATTGTGCTTTCACCAGCCTCAGAATAGCTTTTCACGAAAGTGAAGGATTGTGCTGCTACAAATTATGGCCTAACCTTCATGCAGATAGAGGATTGTGCTGATGCTTATCATATCAAAGCCCATTCACACAAGGGAAATTTTGTTTTCCTACCAGTCATGCCACAGGACTTGAGGCAAATGCAGGATTGTCCCTACAACAATATCCATATCTTGTTATAAGTGAAGGGTTGTTCTACCAATCATGTGATAGCACTTCAGTAATAATAAATGAAGGGCTATGCCTATAAGAATCATAACTGTGGCCCATCTGTTAATCTCAATGGCGAGAGTAAGACCACTACCACAATTTGAGCCCAATTTGAAACAAGCTCTATTTTTATTGAGATGGTCAGTGACTGCCTCCTAAGTCAGGTTAATGAGAACAGCCCTGAATCCACCTCTTGGGCCCATTTTAAGGAGTACAATCACAAATAGTTTTACAGAAGGGAGACAATGGAGCAATAAGGAAATACAAAAAAAAAAACTTAAAGAAAAACATCGTGTGGTTACCCACCATCTGATCAGGGAAGGGTCACGGAGGGTCAGGGAGGATAAGGGTATTCTCAAAAACAAATTAAGGTCATGGGTCAGGGATGGTCAGGTTCCAGGAAACAAAGAGTAACTCAACTCTCACAGTAAATAGAAACTTATTTTTTAAAACAGAGCATAGTGACTCCTGCCTTGAAATGGAGTCGGTCAGGTTCTTCACATCAAGCATATATAGGATTATGTTCTTATCAATCACAGAATACCACTTCATGCAAATGACATATTATGCCTACACTAGTCAGAGAATGTTCCACCATTCAAATGATGAATGTGCCTAAATCAATCATGGCACAACCCATCATGCATATGAAGGATTGTGATCCCATTAATCAAGATATAATTTTTTTTTTTTTTACAAATGAAGAGTAGTGACTGTACCAATCCCTATAGAGCTTCAGGCAATTTAGGAAATGTTCCTGCATCAATCAAATCATAGCCCTTCATGTATATGAAGGATTGTGACTGCACCAATCAAGGCAGAGCTTCATGTATTTTTAGGGATATTCATGCACCAATCAGAGTACAGCCTTTTATGCAAATTATGGGATTTGATCCCAGCTATCAAGGCACAATCCTTCATGCAAATAAAGGACTGCTACCCTACCAATCATAACAGAGTTTGATCCAAATCAAGGAATGTCCCTGAACCAATCAGAGTGGGGGAGGGAGTGGGCATGGCTTGTCTCTTAAAGGGACAGGACAGATCATTACAGGGCAATCTTAAGTCAAAAGATGGGATGTGATCCTACCAATCAAGACACATTCCTATATGCAAATTAAGGATTATGACTGCACCAATCATGGGAATAGTTTGCTGTGAACTAAGAAATGATGCTGTACCAATCATGTCATAGCTCTTCATGCAAATGATGGATTGTGATCCCACCAATTAAGGTATAGCCCTTCATGGCAAATGAAATACTGTGACTGTACCAATCATGGCAAAGCTAGATACAATTTAAGTAATGTACCTGCATCAATAAGCGCATAGTCCTTCATGCAAGAGATGGATATACTTTTGCCAATCATAGCACAGCTCTGCATGTTAGAGGAGGATTGTTCTTGACTACTCTTGTCATTGTTCTCTATGAATGATTGTGCTTCCACCAATTGCTGCACAGTCCTTTACTTAAATAAAATTTGCTCTTGCACTATACACAAGACTTTTCTGGAACCCCAGGGATGTGTCTCCCTCTATTCTGAGTGAAAATAACCACATGCAGATTCATCTATAATTCACTGAAATCTGTGATCGGAAAAAGACCAGAGCGAACTGTTTGAAATAATCATGACTGTATTGGTGTCATTTGGAGCCAGAATTCATTCTATTTTCAAAGCAAGGAGCTGCAGTTGCTATGTAGCTTCATCAAACTGTCCATGAATTGTTTAATTCATGCAGGCTAAGAAGACAGGCCTACTGGCTTCCAAAGATGGGCTGCTGGGAGACACTCTTCTCATCAATGCAGTAAGGCATAAGAGAAGGGCCCAGTGAAAGAGCATTTCAGTTTCAGTCATTTACAGAAAACATTAAAATGGGGCTCATGAAAACATTTTTTCATATGATGCTTGTTTTGAAGGAAGACTGATATAAAATGAGGAGGCTGTGGAGTCTTGTACCACAGTTCCAGGGAACAACACATGTTAGACAATGTATGGCAGGATTGGAGACTGCAAGGAGGTCCTGACAGGCCATTTCATAAAGATGTGAAGGTGAATCCTAATTTGCAATTGAGATTCCAGGATGTTGGAGATGCCCAAGCCATAGGCTATTTGCTGAAACTATTCTAAAGACTATGGAGACTTTTGAAGTTGAACTGGACATAGTTTGCATTATGAGAAGGTCATAAGCCACGGAAGAGAAAAGGGAGAAGGTGACTGTGATGGCTGATCTTTTTGTCAACTTGACTATATCTTTAATCAATTAAACCCCAAACAGATAGACAAGCTTGTGAGACATTTTTTGATTGCATCATTTGAGGTGGGAAGACCCATAGTAAGGCCACAACTTCTGGTGGCAACATACATAAAAATGCTTGGAAGATAGAGGATTTGATTTTTGATTTCTTTCCCAAACTCTTGCTGATACATTCACTTATCCTGCTACTAATACATTTGTCTGCTGGTATTAGGATCTGTTTCTTTGGGATTTTGGGGTAGATTGATGACCAACAGCTCCCTAGAAACTCCCTGGGACTCCAGCACCAGACTAGGATTTCTGAGGCATCCAGTCTTGTGTACTGAACAACTACCATATTCATTGTCTTTCTGTCAGGAGACAGCCATTATTGAACACCCCAGACCACAAGTCTAATAAATCCCTATGTATATGTATATATATATATATATATATATTCATTCTATCATTTCTATTCCTAAAACAGTCATGAATTAAAGTGATATGTTTGAGTATCAAGGTTGCAAGGAATGGTGTTGTGGAGATTAAACTCAATTGTCAAACTGATGAGCTGGACAATTGCCATAGAAACAAATCTCTCGGCACACATATAAGGAAGATTCTTGATAAGGGGGGATCCTGGGCTTAAAAAGGAGGAGAAAATTAGATGTAAAGAAATCTCTGTTTCTTTACTGGGAACGTCATGTAACCAGCTACTTCAAACTCTTGCTGCCATCCCTTCCCCAATATAGTGGATTATAAGCTCAAACTGTGAACCCAAATAAGCACTTCTTTCCTTTAAGTTGCTGTTGTCTAATACTTCATCACAGCACCAAGAAAAGTAACTAATTCAGTTGCCCTTTTTCCTCACTTTTAAAAAATTTTATTTAAAAAGAAAACAGACTATTTTTTTTTCATTATACATACCAATCCCATTCCCCACTCCCTCCCTTCCTCCCATGCCCTCCACCTACCCCCTCACCCCAACCCCCATCCACTCCTCAGAGAGGGTAAGGCACATTGCTTTGGGGAAGGTCCAAGGCCCTCCCTATTTTATCTAGGCTGAGTAAGGTATCCATTCAAAGAGAATAGGTTCCCCAAAAGCCAGTACATGCAGTAGGGATAAATCCTGGTGCCACTGCTAGTGAATCCCCAGTCTGCCCCAGCCATGCAACTGTCACCCACATTCAGGGGACTAGTTTGGTCCTATGCTGGTTCTTTCCCTGTCTGGCCAGAGTTGGTGAACTCCCATTAGCTCAGGTAAGCTGTTTCAGTGGGTGAAC
>PVIU01016056.1:0-46195 GCA_004026605.1 Ondatra zibethicus
AGCCAGACCCACCTTTGCCAGCAAACATAAATCATTTACTTACAATTTTTATTTGACAATGGAAAATGTTTTAATTAATCAGAGAAGTAAGTAGTAATTTTAAAGTTATACTACAGTACACTGCATAATTAAGCATTAAACTGAATTCTGACTAAAAATGGTAGAAAATGCCTATAATCTCTGCACTTGTAACAGCTGAGGAAGGAGGATTTTAAGTTTCAGGTCAGCCTAGGCTATACAGTGAAGATCCCATTTCAAACAAACAAAACCAATCCAAATAATGGGCATTGTTACCTGGTTTTTGTCCAACCTGAGTATTACAATCTTAGTTAACAGGCATAGTACATCCAGACACTAATATGGAACAATATATAAGAAAGGGGGAAAAATTCAAAACAAACAAAAATAAGAGATAAACATCTACCCAAATTTCAGTTAAGATTAAGAGTACATTTTGAGAAAAAAATGGATTATTAATTCCCTTGAGCCAAAATAAAGAAAAGAGGGCTGAGCTTATCAATGCTCAAGATCCTGGGTTCAATCCCTACAAGGGAGGGAGGACGAAAGAATTACAAACTATAAAAGTAATACCAGTAAATAAAATTCTATTAAAATTTCAAGAAGTCCTTCCAACTTCACCCTTGGGTGCAACTAGCCACTTCTTTAATGTCTCCAATTGATGGCTAATATAACTGTCCTTATCTAATTTCATTTTATCTCATAATAGGAAGCAGATACCTTGCTTTATAAACAGATGTATTCCCAGTGTCAAGGATCAACAGATTGTAAACATGAATTTTTTTAATCCAACAATCAGGGTGTTTATTACACCTACTTCCATTAAAAGTTTTACAAAGAAAACAATATACAAGAACTGGAAGCCAACTGTTCAGATATGCCTACCATATAAATAAGTTCTTAAGCAAAAACAACACAAGCTGAGGCCAACACTTGGCAAATTTTGATCCTTAGAAAACTCCAAGTTAATGAATGATCATCTGGGAGACTAAAGAAGCTGGAATCTACTTGGGCTAACAAAAGTTCAGGATCTGAACCCATTGTTTCTAAAGCTGTTCTGCAACAGGTGGAAAATAAGAGGAGTGTTCAAGGGAGGAAATAAATTTGCCAGAAATGAAGTAACACTCAACAATTGGGCTAAATTTCCTATGGCTATATCTCAAACACACACACACACACACCACCACCACCACCACCAACAACAACAACAACAACAACAACAAAAAATGCATGAAGAAGTAGTAAATCAGTTAACTGGGACCCACTTACTAAGAACAAAACAGCCTTTACAACAGGAAGGGTTAAGATTCAGACTCTAGGACAAGAACCAAGGTGATCTAACTGGACTTCGAACACACATACATCAAGAATCTGTATTCCAATATAAACAAAACAAAACAAAAACAAAAAAAAACCCAGTGGCCTTAAGTAGTAAAGAGCTTGGGGCAAATAGGAAAATCATTTCCAAAGAAAAGTTTAAAACAATGTTCTGAATTATGATGGGCATTCAATAGCAATTCCCATCTTGGATACTGTAACTATTTGCATAAAATGAAAGCCTAGGAAGGAAAACTATTCTAGTTTCAATCAAGATCATGTTAGATAAAGCCTAACTTAAACAAATCCCAAGAGAATACAGTTGCCACTTGGCAATCTTTCCTCTTTGGTCTGTGATAAGCTGTCTCTTATGGCTCTTCCTTACCTCTGGTAGTTTCTCAGAATTCCATTCCTCCACCCATTCTATGTTTTTCATTATATTCTCCTTGATCACGAGCCCTTCTCATTTCCTAAATAAATTCATTTACTACCTAAAACACTCTTCTATAAAATTACTCTCATATTTAGCAGCTTACTCAAGGACACTTCAATGTTTAGAAGTTCACTAGAACTTCAATATTTCCAAAGTCAAATTTATCTTACTGGCTAAGTTAAATGGATTTAACTTCCTAGTAATTCCTCTACTTTATTAATCCAAAATATTATCAATTTTCCAGAATTCATTCAAAACACAAATCTTGTACTGTCTGCGTTGATATTTCAGAATCAAGTTCCAACTCCTTAGAATGCAGGCTTTTCATGACTGGATGCTCTCCAGCATAGACTTCACACTCCATGAGCCCCATGCTCCATATATTCTCACATTTTGGCTGGGAGGACTAGGGAGGTGTTGTTGAGACCACGTCTCAACATCTGGGTTGGGCAGATACTGTAGCTCAGATTACCCTTGAATTTGCAGCAATTCCCTTGTTTCAACCTCCCTCAAATGCTGAGATTACAGGCAGAGGCAACTATGCTTGGCTACATTTCCTGTCAACATTTCTCCAAACACATTCTTGTATGTTTTAGTCTGGTTATAGAATCTGATGCAAAATAAAATCAGTCAATCAAAGAAATAATAAGTTGTGCTAAATCTGGAGTGAAATGTATTTGACTGAAATTATCAAATAGGAAAATGCTGGAGAGATTTGAGCTTGCTTAAAAACTCAAATCCATAATCAAAAGTTTGGGGCTTGCTATTAAGAAAATGTTTAGAAGTCTTAAGGATGGAAAAGTTGTATCAATAACACAATCTTGTGTAAAACCAAGATTCTTTTTTCTTCCTAAATTCTCATTTTACTCAAATAGTTACAATGCCCAAGATGAAACAATTAATATTTGATCAAGTTTAAGAAGTTACCAATAAACAAACTGAGACCAGAAGAGAACTTCATCGGTCTACTAAAAGATATCTATAAAAACTCACAACAGAAATCATATTTAATAGTAAATGACAGGAGATTATGAAGAAGACAAGGATGGTCAACCCAGGCACGGTGACTCATGTCTGTAATTACAGCAACTGGGAAGCTGAGGCAGGAGCACTGCCATGAGTCTGAGCTAGCCTAGGCTACATAGTGAGTTCCAGGACAGTGTAAGCTACCACTGAGATCCTGCTACCACGTATACCCAAGATTGTCTCTCTCACCACTTCCATTTAATATTGTACTGGAAATATTGTACAGCAGGTTCCACTTGGTGCAAGCAAGCTAGAAGAAATAGAAAGCATTCAAACCAAAAGAAAAGGTAAAATTACATCCAGTAAGAAGATACATCTCTACACAAGAAAGAAAAAAAAACCACCAGGAATCCACTAAAAATTTATTCGTACTAATAAATGAGTTCAACGGAAATGCAGAGTACAAGAGCAATTTAAAAAATGAATTGTAGCCAGGAAGAAGTGGTGCACACCAATAATCCCCGCACTTGGGAGGCAGAGGCAGGTGGATCTCTGTGAATTCAAGGGCTACACAGACCCCCCCCCCACCAAAAGTCTTTCTATACGCACTCTGAAAATTAAGGAAATCTCCAATAAATAACATAAAAACAATAAATTGAACAAATGAAGTCTAAAACTTACAATCTACACAGTAACACTGAATGACTTAAAAACCTTAATAAACGGCGAACAACTCAGTCTCAGATTGAAGACTTACTAATAAGATTCAGTATTTCTCAAACTGACTTATACATTAAATACAATAGCTATGAAATCACTCCAACTTTCTTTTCTGACAGATTCAGAGCCATTGTTACAACTAAAATAGAAATATAAATGTCCCATAACAACAAACTCTTGAAAAACAAGAACAAAGGACTCATTCCCCATCTTCAAACTATAGAAATCAAGCCTATTAGTACTGGTACACAGATACACAGAGATCAGTGGAAGAGAATGAATAGTCTCATAGTTGTCAAATTTGTGATAAACATGATAATTCAAAAGCACAGGGACAACTAAATATGCATAAAAATGAAATTTTACTCCTACCACATTGCATATACAAATCTAAATGTATTAAATCTTTTTGTTAGTCCCTTAAAGACTACTGTTAAGGCAAACTTGGTGGCTTAAATTGATAGAAATTTGGGTTAGAGAAATGGCTCAGTGCTTAAGAACATGTACTGCTCTGGCAGAGGAGCGAAGTTGGGATCCTGGCACCCGTGTTGGACAGCTCACAATCACTGATAACTACAGCTAAAGAGGGACCTGAAGCCTGATCTTTTCAAACATCTTCACTCACATGCACACACACACACACTTTTTCTCTCTAAAAAATTAAAAATAAATCAGCCAGGCGAAGGTGGTGCATGCCTTTTATCCATCCCAGCACTTGGGAAGCAGAGGCAGGCAGATCTCTATGAGTTCAAGACCAGCCTGGTTTTTACAAAAAGAGTTCCAGGACAGCCAAGAATGTTACAAAGAGAAACCCTGTCTCAAAAAAACAAAATAAATAAATAATTCTTAAAATAAAAACCAACATTTTTTCCTACCAGTCATGGAGGTTAGCAGTCTCAAATTGACAAGCCCTGAATATGTTAGGGAAAAATTCTTATCTTCTCCAGTGTGATGACTCTGGCATTCCTTGCATCAGAACTGGTTAGCTTTGCTTCCATCTTCATGGGCCATTCTCACCTACAGTCTGAGCTGCCTCAAGGCCACAAGTAATTTACTAACAAGAGGAATAGTGAACACAGGAAGGGCAGGTTGCTCTATTTCCACAGATTCCTTGCAACTACAAGGTGGTTTACTGGTTGTTGTGTGTTAAGACTCTGTAGGCAATGTGAGTGATGGGATATCTCAGTGTTGGGGAATAATATTCTCAGGTGTGTTACTTTTGTTTATACTGCATTTGATTAACTGTGAAGCTGTGATTCTATGCCTGTCTAAAACACCTGATGATCCTAATAAAGAGCTGAATGGCTAATAGTGAAGCAGGAGCAATGATAGGTAGGGCTAACAGGCAGAGAATATAAAAGAAACGAGGAGGAGAACAAGGAGCAAGGAGAGACCAAGACGAGAACATCAGGGGCCAGTCACAGAGCATGAGTGAAAGTAAGATGTACAGAAATAGAGAAAGATAAAAGTTCAGGGGCAAAAGGTAGTCAGGATAATATAAGTTAAGAAAAGTGGGCAAGAAACAAACCAAACTAAGGTCAGGCAATCATAACTAAGAATAAACCTCCATGTGTGATTTATTTGGGAACTGGGTGGTGGGTCCATCCTCCCTTCCCCCAAAAGCCAAAAGAGTAAAATATCATAACATCTCATTTCTCTCCAAAGCAGATCTCAGGACTGTTTCCTCATTCTCATATGATCTTGGAGAAATCCCTCAGTTTGGATGTTTATTGCCCACAGGCACATTGACTTGGAACCACCAATGTGAATGGAAATCTCCTTACCCGATAGTAGCCAGCACCAACCCCAGGTACACACAGAAGGATACCATCTAAACTAAATGAAGAGGCCTTGCCACTGATGTACCACTGGGGCTGTATGGTGAGAAGAGTGAAGAAAGGCAACTAACTGTTCTTCCTGTTGTGGAATATTATTATAAGATGTGTTACATTTGTTATGGTGTGGAACATATGTTTAATGGTGCAAAGATGTGTTGCATTCTTTTATGTTGCATTGTTTAACTCTGTGAAGCTGTTATACTTTGCCTGTCTAAAACATCTGATGGTCTAATAAAGAGCTGAACAGCCAATAGCAAGGCAGGAGGAAGGATAAGTGGGGCTGGCAGGCAGGGAGAAATCTGGGAGGAGAGAGGAAGGAGCAAGAGAACAAGGAGAGGAGGACATCAGAGGCTAGTCACCCAATTTCACACAAGCCACGGAGAAAGAAGAAAAGGTATACAGAAATAAAGGTAAGAGCTCAGAGGCAAAAGATAGATGGGATAAGTTAAGAAAAGCTGGCTAGAAACAAGCAAGCCAAGCTAAGGCCGAGCATTTATAAGTAATAATAGGTCTCTCCAAGTGTGATTTATTTGAGATTTATAAGGGTGAAAGGACCACAAAAAAACCACAAAAGACCAAAGTGTAAAGAGCAAAGTGTAAAATAATCAACAACATCATCCTCCAGACCTGCAAGATTACAATTATTATAGATTCTGGAAAGAACTCTCTAATTTGTTCTTTTACCTTCTTTCTTTATATTACTTTTAGTACTTTTTAATTAAAAAAATCCTTTTCTGTTTTATTATGTATTGCTACTTTTTTTTTATTGTTGCTGTTGTTTTAAGAGTCCTAGAGATTAAACTCAGAGCCTTGGGCATATAGGTTGCTCTACCACTGCTGTTCTCTCTCTAAACTACCTCTTAGAGTAATATTTTATTTATGTTTTAATAAATAAAGCTTGCCTGAAAATCAGAGGGTAAAACTAAGCCACTAGAGGTCAGGCAGTGGTGTCACACACCTTTAATACCAGAATTTGGGAGACAGAGGGATCTCTGTGAGTTCAAGGCCACCCTGGCCTATACACGATCAATGCAGAAACAGATTCAGGTGGTTGTAGCTCACACCTTTAATCCCAGTAATAAGGAGTCACACGCCTTTAATCCCAGCACTAAAGGGGAATTTAAAACGGGAGGAGACAGAAGCTCAGGGCTCAGTCTGGGGCAGTTTGCCCAGCCTTGGTAGAAGCTAGTGGCTTGGCTGTTTCGCTTTTCTGATCTCCAGTTTGAACCCCAATATCTGTCTGCGTGTTTTTATTATCTATGCTACAACCTCTTCTCCCTTTGAGCTAATTTTTATTTTACTTTATAATCAAATTTTTTTCTTGCGCTTTATTTTTTCCTTTATCTTTTTTTCTCCTTACCTGCTCCTCTTTTTCACTCTTTTATTAACTTTACCTTCATAGTTTTAATTTCATAATTTACTGGACATTGCTCTTTCTTTTTCTATAGTTAACAGTGATATAGAAGATTTATTGCATGTCTATATTTGGCTTGCTTGGGTATTGCTGCTGTTACCAACATTGGCTTTCTCCTCTGAATAGTTCTGGGAATTAAGTCTTCAAGGTTACTTACTCACTAAGAAGATCACATAGAAACCAGAGAGATAAATATTCCAATACCTGCACAATTATAGCACAGAAACAGTATGAAAAAGGCAAAATGATCTTACAAAACTGCACAAATCTTCCATAACCAAATACAAAAATATTGGAAAGCTAGATTTAAAAAATACTAAAAAATTAAATTTTAAAATGACAAGGACCTCAAAGAGGTTTCAAATAAACAAATGAATAGCAAAGTCAATTTAAGACTTGGACGAGAAAGTCAACAACCTGGATAATTCGGCAAAGACATACATAATGGGGAAGGGAGCTCCTGGTAAGGAAAAGCTCAATAAATCAAATAAAATACTCAATGGAAAGTATCATCAATAGACTAGAGTAGGTAGAAGGAAGAAAGGCAAGGACTGAAGATATAGTTGAGAATATATTCAGACAGCAACAAAGGAGGTAATGTATTATTATCACAACTTTTAAGATCTCTGGGATATAATTAAGAATCAAGAATAAATGTTTTTGGCGTAAAGAGGAAGTTATAAAGTTGGGTGTGATGGCACATGCCTATATTCCCAGGAGGATGACTATAGTTGAGTTCTAGGCCAGCCTGAGTTACACAGCAAAATCTTATCACCAAAGGAAGGAAGGGAAGAGAAGGGGAGAAATTAAAGCAGAAACTCCCTAAATCTTAGGAAAGAGACAGATATCCAAATATAGGACACATTAAGACTCCCTAATAGAAGTGACCAGAAATCCTCTCCATATCATCGTACAGTTACAATGCCCAGAGTACAAAACAAATATTGAAAGTTTCAAGGCAAAAGTTACGTTCTCATTACAATGAATTTATCAAAACAAAAAGCTCAACAGAAATCCTAAAGGTTAGAACATGTACTAATATATTTCACACCTTGAAAGTAACTGAAACCAAAATTTCTGTATCTAGCAAAATTATCTTTGAAAATTGGAGGTGACTTAGATGGTGGTGATGCACGCCTTTAATCCCAGCACTCGGGAGGCAGAGGAAGGCAGATCTCTTGAATTTGAGCCAAGCATGGTCTACAGAGCGAGTTCCAGGAACCAGGACTACATAGAGAAACACTGTCTCGAAAAAGAAAAGTATTGAAGGAGAAATAAAAAATGCCCACAATAAACATAAGCGGAAGCAAGTCATGAGTATCAAAACAGCAATGTATACTTCCAAAAATACTACACGGAGAGGAAGGCAGACAAACACAATCATGAGCTCAAAGGAGAGAGAAAATTTCACTAGAACAAATAAACAAATGAGAATTAGTAAAGAATCAAACTCAATATTCCAGGAAACCTCTAAGGTGAATAAGGGGAAATTTTGTACATGCCAAGGCAAGGTTTTATCTTTTAATTGAAACACACAAACTGGATTATTTGGCTTAGAAAACAAGAGCCAACTATGTGCAAGAAAATTACCTCACCAGCGCATTCATCTCAAGCAAATAGCAGGAGTAGGTTATACTTTTATATTAAAAAGCAGACTTTAAACCAAAATTAGAAGAAAATCACTGAATATTAAAAGACAGTAATTTGTCAAGCTATGATTGTAAATACAGATGTACTCAATTTTATCGAACAAGCACTACTTTTCTACATATTACAAGACATGACTATAGTCCTCTCAGATGACAGATTATCCAGATTAAAAAAATTCAACAAGGAAACTTTGAGTTAAACTATACCATAGATCAAATGGATTTAATAACATCTACAGAATATCTCATCCAAGAGTTGCAGAATACATGCTGTTCTTGGCTACCAAGGTATTTTCTCCAAAACATTGTATTTTAAGACATAATTAATGAATTATTTTAAGACAAGTATTAATGAATACAAAAATATTGAAATAGCTTCTTTTATCTTTACAAATCAAATCCAAGTGAAATTACAGAAAATATAGGTGGAAACCATAAATTTTTGAAGAAATTGAAAGAAATTAAAAATTTCCTAAACCAAATAAAAATGAAAACATTGCTAAAGTGGATGAAATACAGCAAAAGTGGTTTTAAGGGAGAGATTTATAGCCGTGGGTGTGCATATCCAAAAAACCAATCATCATAAAAGAATAACCTAATGATACATCACATAGTCTGGTAAAACCAAAACTAGAAGGAAAGAAAATCAGAGCAGAAATAAATGAAATGGAAACTAAAGCAACAATAAAAACAAAAGGCTGCGTCTTTGAAAAATTAAGCAAAATTAACAAATCCTTATCTAAGCCAACTAAAAAAGAAATGATCCAAATTAATAAAAGTAGAAACTAAAAAAGTAGCTTTAACAAATGCCAGTGATATACAAAGGATTATTAAGAGTATTTTGAAATCTTGTATTCCAATAAATTCTAGAACTTCTAGATATGAAATTGACCCAACATAAATATATATGTGCATATATATATATACACACACATACACACACCCTAAAAGATCAATAGCAAGTAATATTACAGCAGGGATTAAAAAAAATCTCAACAAGGAAAGAGCCTCGACCAGATAAATTCTCGACTGCTCAACTGCTGAATTCTACCAGATCTTTAACATTAATGCTCCTTAGTCTGTTCCATAAAACAGAAAGAAAAAGAACACTATAAACATTCTACTAGTCCAGCACAGAAAACAGTAAGAATAACAAACTACAGACCAATTTCCTTGATTAGTTGAAAAAAAACAATAAAATATTTGCAGACTTGTAGGTGGAGGCTGTTCATTCATTTCCCAGCTGCCCAGACCCGAAATAATCACACAGAAACTATATTAATCACAACACTGCTTGGCCAATAGGTTAGGCTTCCTATTAACTAACTCTTACATCTCAAATTAGCCCATTCCTATTATTTTGTATTTTACTACAAGGCTTGTGGTTTACCAGTAAGGTTTCAGCCAGTGTCTGTCTCCTTCAGCAGCTACAGGGTGTCTCCTGACTCTGCCTTTTTTCTCCTCTATCTCTGCTTCGAATTTCCACCTTGTTCTATTATGCCCTGTCAGAGGCCCAAAGCAGCTTCTTTATTAACCAATGGTAACAAAGTAGATTCACAGCATACAGAGAGAAATCCCACATTGCAGACTAAACTTAAAAATTCACTAAGAGTCTAGGATCAAGTCTGTTTCTTTTAAGGGATGTAAGACTATCTCAACATACACAAACCAGTAAATGTAAGGCAACAAATACACAAAACTGGGGGGATCAATTGATCTTAATAGAAATAGAAAAAGCCTATGACAAGTCCATGTCCTTTCATAAAAGGCTGTTAGAAACTAGTAATACAAAGATCATGCCTCAAGACAGTAAGGTTATTTACAACAAATCTATAGCCAACTTCACACTGAATAGGGAAAAACAAAACATCAAGAATGAGACAGGACATCCCTTCTCTCTACATTCTCACTTATTAAATCTCAGATGGAGCAATGAGGAAAAAAAAAGATGCTGGGCATGGTGGCATATGCCTTTAACCCCAGCACTCTAGTGTAGTTGTTTTTGCTCTTTTGGGCTCCCACCACCCAGCTCCCATGTAAATCACTCACAGATGCTTACTCTTAGTTATAAATGCCCGGCCTTAGCTTGGGTTGTTTCTTGCCAGCTTTTAACTTAAATTATCCCAACAACCTTTTGTCTCTGGGCTTTTATCTTTATTTCTGTAGAGCTTTCTTTGCTTCTCCATGGCTTGCTATGTGGCTGGGTGGCTAGCCGACATTCTTCTCTCCTTGTTCTCTTACTCCTTCCTCCTTCTATTTATGATCTGTGCTTGCCAGCCCCACCTATCCTTGCTACTGCCATGCTATTGGTCATTCATCTCTTTATTAGGACCATTAGACAAGCACAGAAACACAGCTTCACAGAGTTAAACAAATATAGCGTAAACAAAAGTCACACACCTTAATATTCCCAAACACTCTGGAGGCAGAGTCCAAGGCCAGTCTGGTCTATATAGAGTTCCAGGACAGCCAGGGATACAGTAAGGTGAGACCTTACTGTTAGAGAATATTAATTTAAGATGTGTTACATTTGTTTACGCTATGGAATATTTGTCTAATGATGCAAAGATGTGTTGCATTCTTTTATGTTGCATTTGTTTTAACTCTGTGAAGCTGTGATACTTTGAAGACAGAGCAGATAGAGAGTAGCACGGAGGACCCAGCTGTAGCTTAGCAGTTTAAAGTTTGCTCACATGGTCAAAAAAGACTAGAGATACACAGTAAAAGAGGTCCAGATGAAAAAAAACTCTCAACAGGTTCCATTGTATTTTACAATGTGCATAGGCTTAAGAAAAAAGAAAAGAAAAAGTGTATGGACAGTCATAGAAAGAAATAGCTTAAAAATAATAAAGTCTTTAAAGAGAGAAATAATTTTAACAAGCCAAGTAGAGATGGGAAATACACAGGGGGTCTGGATCCTGTATGTTATTGTATTGATTTTGAATTTTTTGATTGTTGATAAGCGAATAACAGCTTATCAACATGGGATTGAAAGGACTGTTCAAAAGAAAAAAAAATCAGTCTGCATACTTTAGGAATGCCTTAACTTTAAAAGAGTCAAAAAACTTATTTGTCAAATGGGGGCTGGATGGTGGTGGTACACACCTTTAATCCCAGCAATCAGGAGGTAGAGGCAGATCTCTGTGAGTTCAAGGCCAACCTGGGCCACAGAGCTCCCGGACAGACAGAGCTATCTAGAGTGGTGGTTCTCAACCTTACTAATGCTTTGACCCTTTAATACAGTTCCTCATGTTGTAGTGAGCCCAACCATAGAAGTTATTTTTGTTGCTCCTCCATAACTGTAATTTTGCTATTAATCTTAATGTAAATATCTATGTTTTCCAATGGTCTTAGGTGACCCCTGTGAAAGGGTAACTCAATCTTCAAAAGGGTCATGACCCACAGGTTGAGAAGCACTAACCTAGACAGACCCTGTCTCCAAAAAAATGGGGTTGCACTGTTCAGTGGTTTAGAGCACTTGTTTTTGCAGGACCCAGGTTCAAATCCCAACTTCAAAGTGGCTCACAACCATCTCAAACTCCAGTTCCAGATGATTCAATGCAGGCTTCTGAAAGTACCAGGCACACTGGTGGTATACAGATGTACATACAGGCAAAACACTCACATAAATTAAAAAAAAAATTAAAAAAAAAAAACAAGACTACCAGAAGAGACAGTCTACACAATAGGAAAAAAAAATCTCTTCAAAACAATTTACCTAGCAGGTGGTTAATATCCAGAATATAAAATGAAATATACATACATACATACACAAAACATCAATCAAGAACACAAAATTCAATCAATAAATGGGCAAATGAACAGGACAGTTTTCAAAAAAGCACAAATGGCCAATAAATAAATGGCAAAAAATGTTGAACATCTTTGGCCATCTGAGTCAAATCTATACTTAAATTCCATCTTAACCAGTCAGAATGGCTATCATAAAGAAAACAAACAACAATCCAATAACAAAAAGCTGACCTAGATGTGGAAGAAGGGAAAACAAAACCATTGTTATGAATGTAAATTAATTCAGCTACCATGTAAATCAACATGGAAGTTACTCAAAAATAGAATTGCCATATAATTTAACAATACCTTTCCAAGTACACAATCACAAAGAAATTAAGAGTTAGCATACAGAAGAGATAGATAAATATTCATGTTTATCACAGCGCTATCCTCAACAGCTACATTATGGAATCAGGCTAACTGCTCATCAACAAATGGAGAATATCAAGCTATGCAAAAAAAGCTAGACTCAGAAAATACCATATTTTTCTTATATGTAGAACCTAGATGGGAAATAAAAATCCAAGAAAGATATCCAAGTATATGGGAAGAGCAAGGGGGATCAGCAGGGTATGGAGAAGGACAAGATAGGGCAATGGAAGAGGGTAAATATAGTGAAAGTGCTTTATATGCATGTATGAAAAAGGTCACAATGAAATGTATCAATTGTATAACACATGCTAAAGAAAAACATCAAAATGAAAAAATGTACTCATTCCCATTCAATGTCTTCCATATTTAATGCTCTCAGATTGTGGTATGTTCACTGTCTTCCTTTTGTAATGTGCCCTGCTAAAACTTGCCTCCACAATCCAAATGCTGAGATTATATGGACCATGCTCCATTCCTGCTAAAACTTAAAATGCAAAGGTTATTTAAATGGTGGGCATCACAGCCTCTTCAAGGATCTAGTAAAGTTCAACACATGGACAATCTTACTGAAATTATCAAACTTTATTTGAAGAAGGCTGTCCATCACTAAATTCTCAGCCTAATATTCAAAGTACTTTATAATAAAGTCACTTTTAACTTGGCTAATCTAATCTATCTGCCATCTTTGCTATTACACTAACCGGAATTGTCTCCTCATTATCCTAACACATTCTTTCCTGGTTTACCATCTCACTTTCCTCTTCATGCTTTCAAACATAACTATTTGCTTCTGACACTGACAAATCATTTTGGTGAACCTAAAATAGTTCACTTGCCCCAAGAGTTTCTAACTATAATCTGATCCTTTCTGCATTCTGAAACATGTTATCTCCATCTCTTATGGAACTCAACAGGTGCTACTTTGTATGATACAAGTTATTCAAAAGTCACTAATACACATGAGCTTAATTTTCAGCTGTACATTAGCTATATCTTCACTTAATATTATCTATGTTTTCCTCCAACTTCTATAAATTTTGCTCTTGAAGTAACTCACATGCAGAATACAGTATATTTATGTTGCCTTTCTTCCTCTTTAGCTAATATTACCCTTAAGGGCAGATTATGCCTATCTCTTCCTTCTGTCCTGTTATTCTCCAACATAAAGCAAAGGGATTTCTGATTTAGAGTACCTGAATATATGAGCATCAGTGTTCTTCGGCATTTCATGTATTTGGTAAACATAATTATAAGGTATTTCTAAGTGTCTTCGTCACTGTTCTACAGCTGTGAAGAGACACCACGACCAAGGCAACTCTTATAAAAGAAAGCATTTAACTGGGGACTTGACTACAGCTTCAGAGGCTTATTAGTCCATTCTCATCATGGCAGGGAGCAAGGCACTGGAACAGCAGTTGAGAGCTACATCCTGATTCACAGGTGTGTGTGTGTGTGTGTGTGTGTGTGTGTAACTTCTTCCACCCTCAGTGACACACTTCCTCCAACAAGGCCACACCTCCTCATCCCTGTAATCTTTTCAAACAGTTCCCCTCCCTGATGATTTAATTAAGCATTCAAATACAGCCCTAGGGGCCATTATTATTCAAGCTACTGCACAAATGGTATCTTTTTCTTTTTTTCCTACTCATGAAAGGTCAAATCATGTTCCACTCTTAGTAGATCCTTCATCAAGTAACTTTTAATACCCAAAATAAAAGTTAGTTTTAAAATCTTTATGTAGATTAATCTTTTTTTTAAAAAAACTTTATAACCATAGGCTAGCCTCATCTACAAATCAATTTCCAGGCTAGCCTGGGATACAAAGAGACCTTATCTCAAACTATCTCTCAAAGCTGCTGAACATGGTGGTGCATACATTTAATTCCGTCTCATAGGAGATGTCTGTGAAGGATGAACTCTGAGTTTGAGGTCAGCCTGGTCTACACAGCAAGTTCCAGGGCAACCAGGGCTATGTAACAAACTCTCTAAAACAAACCAAGAAGACCAAGAATAATCATATACAAAGCATTTTGATCATATCCACCCTCTACTCCATATAGTTAATTAGAAGGAATCATTTCTAACATTCTAAAACAGAGTAGGTAAACTATAGTTGACAATAACTAACTGTATATTTTATTAGCAAGATGAAATATTAAATTGTGTATGTCTACAAGCAATAGCAGAGAAGCTTCTCAATGTTCCCAGCACAAGGAAATGATACATGGTTTAGGGAGAATACCAACCATTCTGACTTAATCATTACACGCTGTACAACACAATATTTTCAATTATCTTTTTATATCTCATAATCATGTACCTAATAGAACCCTAAAATTTAAAGATTTTTACATGGGGGATAACTAGTACTTCAAGAAACCTACATACTAAATACAAGTAGAAAAATTTTTTAAAAAAATAAGCCACTACCTTTCAATATTACTACAAACAAAACTTAACTCTAGTTATAAACAAATTCTGAAAAGCAGTAATATACTATAAATGGTATAAGTATTTTAAACTTTTTTTTTTAAAAAAACAAACTCTTAAACATGATGTAAAAGTTAGGACTGGGGAATGTAGCTCAGTGGCCAAGTGTCTATTTAGCATAAGACCTCTAGGGTTTGAACTCAGCACCCCTACACACAGACACACAAACTTATGAACAACAGATTGATGCAATATTGATAAACCTTTACAAAGTATTATGCTAAATGAATCAAATGAGACATTAAAAGGTACATATAAATGATTCCATTTAAATTAAATATCCAGAACAGGCAAATTCATAAAAAGTAGATTAGTGATTGTCAGGTATAAAAAGCAAGAGAAAGGAAAAAAGACTTCTAATGGCCATATGTTTTTCCTGGAGTAGTGAGAATGTTCTAGAATTAGTGGTGATGACAATTTGGTGAACACACTAAAAACCACTTATATGGTATACAAATTCTATCTTAATTTTTAAAAAGGTTTATGGCCAGGCTAGTGGTGGGTGTTAACTCAGAAAAAAGCTTACCTAGCATGTATGGGGTCCTAGATCCAATCCCTGCCACCTACACACACACACACACACACGCACACGCACACGCACACGCACACGCACACGCGCACACACACACACGCACACACACACGGGAGTAGGGGAGGGGAAGAGGGAGGGGGAAAAAGAGGAGAGAGAGAGATATATGGGTGGAGTGTTTATGACCTCTTTAGCCCCTTTATGTTAAAGAACACTCAGTTTGAGTACCATTTTTTTTTAGTTTTTCTCCAACTCATCTAAATAAGCAGTTATAAACTAGTTTCATACTAGTCCTTTTTTATAACCTGAGTATTCATTGTTCTCATTGGTAGCTACCAATTTACCCACATTTATAAATAGATTCTACCTAACAATCTAAACTTCCGGCATCCTAGAGGAAAATGGAACTCCAGAAATACTAGCTAGCCCTTGCACAACAACAAAGCAGCACTAGCTCAGCAGCACTAGCATGACTGATACTAAGGTCAAGATCTCCACCACTCCACATCATCTATATATTGAAGCCAGTGTCAGTTGCAATTTAGCTTCTGAAATGGGGAATCTAAATAAAGACCAACCACCTTTCTTAATAGAACATAATGCCTATGATTTAAAGTTTAACTATATATGAACAATTTTTTATCAGCTAAAGAGATAAACAGTGATACTTAAAGGGGTAAAATCCTGCCATTGTTACAGATGAAAGAAGGGTGTTAGATACCCTGGAACTGGGGCTAAAGACAGTTGTGAGCCACGATATGGATTCTGGGAATCAAACCTGTGGGTGCTTAGAATTGAACCTAGGTCCTCTAGAAGAGCAGCCGATACTCTCTTACCACTGAGCAATCTCTCTAGCCCCCATTTTACTAATAATTTTAAAAATATTTTCATCTACTCATAAGCAGAAAGTAATACAGCAATTATTTCTATCCCCTTAATTACATACTGGCACATAAATGAGAATGCTGTCTTATTCTGATTACTGAATAGATGAAAACAATTTCCTTTACTTGTTTACTGATCTTCTGTCTTCTTTGTGTATCTTATATGTATCTTGTTGGTTTGTGTACCTGTGGCTGCACATGTGCACGTGGAGGCCAGATGCCAACCTGCAGTGTCATTCTTCAGTAATAAGCGAAGTAGGCTACGCTGACTGGTCAAGAATCCCCGAGAATTTATCTGTCTCTGTCTCCCAGAAGCTGCGATTACAGGCATATGTCATTGATCCCAGGTTTTTTTACATGAGTTCTGGGGATCAAACTCAGATCCTCATGTTTATGTGGGTGGCAAGCACTTTACTGATTGAGCAATCTCTTCAACTCTAATTTTATATCTGTACCATGTAGAACCTTTCTCATGTAGAAAACTCTCTTTTCTAGCTTCTATGCTTGCAAGGTTAGCAAAAAAAAAACAAAACCAAAGCAAATTATATTACCTCCTATCACAAATGTATATAAAGCTTTTGAGTTAGGAGCTATGTCAACCACATTCCAGGTTTAAAAATCCTGTGTACATATCCAGATCTTATCTTTCCACCAAAAAGTATTTCACCTTCCTGAAGTGCTTTTCCTACACATGGGAAAGGTTAAACTGTCTGCATTCCATTTTGTTTCTATCAACACTGCTAATGGTTTGTAATAACGAGTCATAAACTGATTTCTAAAAAGAACAATTCCCCAGGGGCTGGAGAGATGGCTCAGTGGTTAAGAGCACTGCCTGCCCTTCTGAAGGTCCTGAGTTCAGTTCCTAGCAACCACATGGTTGCTCACAACCATCAGTAATGAGATCTGGTGCCCTCTTCTGGTCTGCAGGCATACATGCAGACAGAATACAGAGAATACGGTATACATAATAAATAAATATATATATAAAAAGGAACAATTCCCTTTAAATTAGGCAAAATAAACTCAGTTCGTAAAGTCTTTCAAAAGAAATAGATGAGACAATTAGTACCGTAAGTCTTCCCCAGCAATGCCATCATCTCATAAGTTTACAGGTAACATTTTAAAAATCGATCACTATCACCACCGAGTATTAAAGGATACATTAAACTGGATCAGTATTACAAATGCTTCAATATTGTAGTTCCTAGATACTCAAATGCAAGGATGCAAATGCATTGTTTTTATTTCATGGTTTTTATAAACTAAGATGTTCTAAAAGTCTACCAGATTCCTAATGCACACAATGGCCAAATCACAAGATAATCTTTTCAAAAGTGAAGGGTTAGAATCAAATATATAGGCACAAAGTGCTGCTAGAATAATAAAATTAGTGGAAAATTTCAATCTTGAGTTTCATGGTATTAACTATATAAGAATTACATGTCATACGATTTAACTCTGCTTGTTGTTACCAGGTTTTTTTTCTGACAGAACTTTGTGCAATGAAAGGGTTTGTTGTATTTAATACAGTAACCAGGAGCTGTTTGTGGCTGGTGAGCACTTTTGAAAAGTGAGTAGCACAACTAAGAAACTGTTGTTTTTTTTTTAATTTAATTAAAGACTATACGTGGCTAATGGTAACATGCTGGACAATAAAGTTATTCACATTAATTTGAAATATAAACTATCAACTAAAGTGTTTCCAAGAATCATACCTTAATGTTAATCAGTTAAAACTATGCTGACACCAAATGATACATAAAGCCAGCCATCAGTCTAAACAGAAAATAACCATTTTTGAAATAAAAAGATGTTATTAGCTGGATTCAGAACTTAAATTTTAACTGGCAGAAAATACATATACATATGAAGTTTTTCCCTACTGTTTTTGTTAAGCCTGTGCTCACTTTCGGAATGGTTTCCCAATGCATGCAAGTAACTTTCCCTTCAAATCTGTTCAGTATCTCCTATTCAGGAAAACAACAGCAAAATAAGTACTCAGCGTTAATAGGTTCCCACGACCCCGAAATTTCACACGTTAATTTCCTTTTTCCTTCTAAGAAATATAAACACTGGGGAGAGTCTACATCTCCTGAAGCAGATTATAAAGTTTTACAATCCACCTTCTCGCATTTCTAAAGGTAACAGCATTCAGACATAGTTGCGATTTCAATAGTAGATACTAAGTTATTCTTCCAGGCCACAGAATGAGTCTTTGCAGCATTTCAGGTGTTCTTTAACAAGCTCTTCCTAAGTCAAGAAAACTAACCAAGATGGTGCAGAAAATGTCAAGAGAAAACAAGTCCGGGGATTTGCACGGTACAACAAGTCTCTAGCAGAATCAATCAAGAATGGTAGGTTTGCTTTCTTCCGCCACCACCTCTCCGCGAGACAGCGCGTTGGTCCAGGAACC
The DNA here is from genome assembly GCA_004026605.1 of Ondatra zibethicus. Taxonomy (NCBI): domain Eukaryota; kingdom Metazoa; phylum Chordata; class Mammalia; order Rodentia; family Cricetidae; genus Ondatra; species Ondatra zibethicus. The sequence goes on from PVIU01016056.1 coordinate 18,839, forward strand.
ACCCAACGGAGCAACCCGAGAGCAAGGTCGTGACCCCAGGTCACGGCCACCAGCACCGCGGCCGCTCCGCACAGCAAAGCCACCTGTTAGGCCCGAGCCTCACCTGGCAGGAAAGAGGAGGCGCCTACCCGGCAGCGCGCCGGACGCGAGGGCGGCGAGCGCGGAACCCGCCCCTGTGGTGGCGGCCGCGATCCCCCGGCGGCACGTGGGTTTCCCGGAGCCCGGGCTGCACTGACAGGCGGACGGTCCCGGGCTGCAGCCTCGCGCCGTCCCCGGCCCGGGACACCCGCTTCCCTCGCAGCCACCGCGCTGAGCGGACACCCGGGCGGCCCACGCCGCTGGTCCGCCCTCCTCCGGCTCCTCGGTGGCGCGATTGCGCTCCGCCGTCCCTCACCTACCTGGTCGCGGAGTTTGAGAAACGCCATTGCGGTCACCGCCGGCTCGGCCACTGCCCGGGGCCGGGGGGTAGGTAGGTGGCCGGCTTCGCTGAGAGGAGCGCGGGCAGGGGGCGGCGCCGCCTCCCCGGCCGCCAGCCGCTGTGAAGAGCCCCGCCGGTCCCGCCTCCTCCACCGAGGACTCCCGCCCTCTTTCTTCTTTCCTTTCTCTCTCTTTCTCTCTCTCGGCCACCTCCACACGCAGCCACTGCCTTCGCCGCCGCCTCACACCCCCTTCCCGAAATACCCCGGCAGCCCCCGCCGCCGCGCCGCTCCAGCCCGCGGCAGCGGCGGCATCCAAACTCCACTCCACAATATTACCACCACCGCCCGCCGCGATTGGCGGCCGCGCGGGGGAGAGGCCAGAGTAAGCCGAGCGCCTATTGGCTACGCCGCCGCGCTCGCTAGCGTCCAGACCCCGCCTTCCAGGCGAGGGAGGGGCGGGGCACAGGAAGCGGCGACGCGCCGAGCGGGAGGGTCTGGTGGCGGGGCGTCTGGGCGCGCGCCCCAGGCGCGGTGGGCGGAGCCGGGGCGGGAGGTGGGGAGGAACCGAAGCCGGGGACGGGGTAACGGCCCGGGATGGCACGTGGAGGTGGCGTGCAGAGGTTCGGCTCAACCAGGTGTGAATGAAGCAGCCGGAGCGGGTGCAAGGGGGGCCTCAGGGCTGGTGCTGGTTCCATGAGAGTAGCGAGGGTACCGGGGAACCGGACTCGCACGTGGAGCGAGAATGAAAATGCCTCCGCGATTTTGGGGGCGAAGTGATCACGGGAGACTGCTGGCACGCGGGACGGAAGGGCGTGGTCTTCATAGCCAGAGCAGGTTGTGACCGCCAAGCTTTTCTCTCCAAAGCTCCCCTTTCAATCTTGCATGTATTTTTCCCCTTTCTTTATCATTTAAAAGGGTTTGCCTCCCACTCGAGGGGAATCAATTTTTGCAAAAAGATGTGCAAGATTTCCAATAAATAGCATCCTTGGATGGAGAAGAGGAACGACTCCCTCGCCGAGACACACACACACCCACGCCAACCCACAGCTCAGAAGAGGCTTTTCTTTCTTAGGCAGCTGCACACTGTTACCATTCCAGGCTTGTGTGGGAGAAGATTGTTCTTCGCCTGTGTCTGTCCGCCTGGGCGGCTCCAGCCCTTGGTTAATAAAAGGTTCAGATGGTTTGAAGACAAACGTGAGGCTTGCTTTAAAAAAAAAAAACAAAACAAAAAAAACCTCCCTTTTCCCCTGCATCATTGTGTCTCTTGGGACAGACTTTATTTAGAGAATCGATTTGAGCCTAATGGCAGTCTAGAGAAATTCGGATCTGTGCCAGGACTGTCGGTTTACTATATCAGTACATTTAACAACAACTCTTTAGCCCCATAAGAGCAGAAAATATCAAAGTGCAAGATCGAACTCACTAATACTATGAGCCTTCTGATATCTCTTAACATAACCATCTGTTGAAAGACTTTTTTTCTAAAATTATATTTTTCGCCATGGATGATATTTTCTACTTTAAAATGGAGGAATTCCCATAACTGATGGAAGAGGCTTCCAAGGGAGACAAATGGTCCTTGCTTTGCATTTTCTCCAGTACCCAATTCTTTCTCCAGCTCTGGAGAAGAAATAAGGATTCTGCCGCTCCTCTCTTCATCAGTGCATTGAAGGTGAATGAGCTGGTGGTAGGAAAGCCCCTGAGTCCTCCAAGACAAAGGTGTTGTGACAGCTTTTCCTACACTACTTTGTGATTTTATTTCCCACGTACAGCCAGTCGAGCTTTAGCTTGCTCAAGGATGTAAGATTTTACTCGCCTCTATATGTATGCCTGGTTACCTCTGGAGGTGGACCCAGATATTAATACAGCTAAACAAACAGCCATATGCAGGCATCTCTGCATTAAAGTTCTGAAATTTAAAAGCACAACAGGAGCTTGGTTAGGAACATGGCACAGACTGTCTTTGGGGAGCACACAAGTGGCTTTGAGGGTATGGGTTGAGAGTGGACCAAAAGTGCCCTTCAGTGAGTTAGGATCGAGCTGATGAAATTTTAACTAAGAGTAACTGATGGAAATGTTTTACAGCGTGCAGTCTCTGCATTATTGTGGGTGTGATCGTGCTGCAGAGGGGGCTTCAGTCCTAGGTGAGCTCACCTTTCGCCACTTTGAACACTGTTTAACATCCTGTGTCTCTCGCCCACTCTTTATGTAAAAAGAAGGAAAGAAGAAAGAAAAGTAAGCTCAATCTCACCCAGCCTACTCATCTCACACAGTCAAACAGGATAATGAAAGGCTGTGGAAATTCTGAAGGACCATCCAAATTTAATAGTATTTTAACAACAATATTTCCATAGCTGTTGAGAGAGTAACAGATGTTGACTCTGGAAAAAAAAAGAAATAAAACTTCTGTGTAACTAAGCAATAAAATGAAAATATTCATGTTCAAGTTCTGTTAGCATTAAAATATATTATTATTCCTTCATATGTTAAAATTTAAAAGAGCTCAGCCAGGTGTGGTAGAATATGCCTTTATTCCTAGCACTAGGGAGTAGGCAAGTGGAACTGAGTTTGAGGCCATCCTGATCTACATAGTTCTAAGTTGGCCAGGATAGGGAAACCCTGTTTCAAAAAAAAAAAAAAAAGTTCATATTCCTGAAAAGTCCTAACTACATCATTGTAACCAGTGAGGCCAAATACTAAAATGATGCCCATAATCCCCCATCTGTGTGTGTGTGTGTGTGTGTGTTATGAATGTGTGCTGGTGTGCACCCTTGTGAAAGCTTGACAGGATGTCTTCCTCAATCGCTTTGCACCTTATTTTTTCAAACAAGGTCTCTCACTGCACATGGAATCACTGTTTTGGCTGAACTATCTGGCCAGCAAGATCTGGAATCGAAACCCAGGTCCTCGTGCTTGTGCAGCAGGCATTTTACCCACTAAGCCATCTCCCAATTCTATGTCTCCTTTTCTGTACACCTTTGACATCTTCCAGCAACCCTGCTCACACAGTAAGTACTTCTAAGTCATAAAATAGTACTCCTAACAAGACTCAAGTAAAGACTGACTAGTTGGCTTAAACCCATGTGTCCATGCCCCAGCCATTCACTCCTGCCAAGTCTGGGAATTGATGACAGTCTCCATCAGAACGTGTGTTCAAAATAAATTGCACAGATACAACCACCAGGGAAGTTACTGTAAGCTAAGCAACCACAAAAAAACTTATTCCTTATCTACTATATGTTAGACACTAAGTACCTTCCTTATAGTCTTTACCTAATGTAATTTTCATTAACGTTTTTATATTGCTACCTAAAGAAGCTAATTGTGCCCAGAGTCACCTAACTTAACCACTGGCAGGACCTGATATGGAATGCCCTTAACAACCAGAAAAGCAGCCTTTCTGGTAGGAAATAGACAATTTCAAGGAGGTTTTTTTTTTTTTGAGCCAGATAATCCCAATTGATTTTTTCTTAAGAATCTGAACTACCAGTAAGATGGAAATAATAGACTGCAAAGCAGCAAAGTGAGTGCAGAGCCTAAGGACCTGATGGTGCCAAGTGTTTATCCCAAGGAGTTTAGCGGGAGGGAGGAGAATGTGAATGAAAGGTAATATACATAAAGATAACATCTGCGTGGTTCAGGCTTAAAGAAAAGCATGAGTTAAAGGAAGAAACTGAGTCTTCATAAGAATAAACTAAAAATGAAGCAGGTAGTAGTGAAAGTCGAGAAAACTAAGCAGAATGTGGAAATGTTAATTCACACTGAGCAAAGTCAGGCTGACCTAAAAGGAACTTGTCAGCAGGTATTTCAGCAACAATGAAGATGGAAAAGGTCTCTCATATTGAGAATCCATAACTGGAAAACAAGCTAAATTATTTTTCTCTTTTTTGTTTTGTTTTGTTTTGAGACAGGGCTTTTCTGTGTAGCCCTGGCTATCTTGGAATTCAGGTTGGCCTCAAATTCAGAGATCCACTTGCCTCTACTTCCCAAATACTGGGATAAAAGGCGTGTGCCACCACCACCAGGCTTAAACTATCTTTCAAGAAAAAAGGTAAGCACATTTTAAAATTCAGACTCACAGGTGCTCCTTGGAAAAAATCTAAGGACTGTTGATGTAGGTTGGTAGAGTGCTCGCCTGCCGTGCACAAGGCTCTGGGTTTATTCCCCTGCATTTTACAAACTGGGTGTGTGCATGTCAAAACCCCCAGCCCTTGGGATGTAAAGACAGGAGAATTATCTTCAGTGGATCATCCTCAGTTACTTATGGAGTCAGGGCTAGGCTAGGCTATAAACTGTATCTTAAAAAGAAGGAAGAAAGAAATCCTGAAGGACATAGTATTAGAAGAAAAAAAGAGGTTAAATCCCAAAAAGAAATGAGGTTAGATATGAAAGAATAAATGAATGAATTAGTAAATATCTTTGTCAATCCAAAGCTGTAGTATTTTTTTTGTTTTGTTTTTAGATTCTGATATTTTAGAACTTGAAAACTAGATGCAATTGAACTACTAACCCTTGGAATACAATAGATTATACTAGGAGCCAGTTCGGAGTTAAGATGTTCTAGACTTACTCAGAATGAGAATATCCACTGACTTTAGACGTTGACAAGTTGTTATATCCATTAAACTCCTTTTTAGGCGGTGTGGGGGGTGCTGCATGCCAGGGGTTTCTTAAAATGAGAACAGTACAGAATCATTGGGAGAGCTCGAAAAAACAAGGTTGGGCTTTTGGGGGAAAAAATGTCATAACCCACACAACAGAACTGACATGATACACTGCTATTTCCGTCAAGCATCAAATACCAGGAGCTCAACTTTGCTTCATTTTCCTCTACTTTCAACATCAGTGATAATTCTGTGTTAGAAACCTAAACATTACACCGTCAGATGGATGCTGTACGCAGAGCTTGTGTGCATCCATCTCTCACATCTCCACTGGTCCTTCTGGTTTGCATAGCCTATGCCATAGGCCTCCTGCTAGCTGCAAGAGAAGCAGAAAATGAGAGTTCTGAATTCTTTTTTTTCCCAACATAATTTATTGATTCTTTGGGAATTCACATCATGTACCCCAATTCAGCTCATCTCCCATCTCTCCATATCTGCCCTTCATTCACCCTTGCAGCATCCCCACCCTAAAAAACAAAAAGAAAATAAAAAAAAATAAAACCAAACAAACAAAACACTTTGCTCCTCCATCCTTTCTGCCTCTCCAACATCTCTTTATTTGTCTTAATGGCATTGGGAGTCAGTGTGTATCATGCAGTATACCCTTTGGTTTTTTCAGCTTTATTTGTAAATGTTCATTGCATTGGGCCTGGTTCAAGGCCTCTGGTTCTGGTACACCATCATCACTGGATCCTCCCAGATATCCAGTGGCCACCCTGAGTCATAGAGATCCTTTGGGTATCTAGTCCCTTCACATGGTCCAGTAGGTCATATATGGTGTAGATGTTAGGGTGGGCTACCCCAAGGCCCTGAATGTGGGCTGGAGTGGCAGTTGAACTGGTCAGAAGTGGCTGCTGGAACCGCTCTCTTCAGGTGAGGGGTGGAGCCAGCTCTCCTAGGCCCATGCCATCAGGGCCAATTCTCCCAAGCCCATGGTGAGGCTTGGGGCCAGCTCTCTTGCTGCAGTGTCTAGCAAGGGGCAGGGCCAGTGAAGGGCAGGGCTGGCTCAGCCTGGCCCTTGAATTTCATCATATATGGTTCTTATGGCCTCCTGTAGTAACAAAGACCACAGAAATCAATGCATACCCCACCTGCAGCAGGACCCAGACATGGCCTTCAACAACAGCTTGGGCCCAGACATCAACCATGGCCCCTGTGGTAGCTCAGGTCACCCAGATCAGTATGACCCTGATGGCAGCATGGTTCTCAGACACCAATGTGGCCTCAGGAGGCAGGCCAGACCCTGGGCATTGATAAGGCCCTCAGTGGTAACAGGAGCCAAGGACATCAACTCAGACCCTGGCTGAAGTAGGGCCATGGACCCAGACATGCCCCTCAGTTGCAGCTTGGTCCTGGACATTACCATGGCACTGGGTGGCAGTGTAAGGCCACTCAGAATAGTAAGGCCCCTGCAGCATGGCCCTCCAACACCTGCATGGCCATAGGTAGCAGCCCAGAGACTGGGCATCCTTGTGGCCTTTGGTGGCAACATGGGTAACAGATGTCAACACAGAACCTGGCTTTGGTAGGATCATGAACCCAGTCATGGCCCTTGGCAGCAGCCCAAGCCTGAACATCACCATGTCCCTGCCTGGCAAACAGGCTACTGTAACAAGTCTTTCTCTGCCTACCAGCTATCTCCCAAATAACAACATGGAAACTTGGCCTTAGCTTAGGCTTGTCCCACTAGCTCTTATAACTTAAATTAACCCATTTATTTTAATCTACGTTGTTATGTGACTTGTTACCTCATCTTTCTGTACTGCCTATGCTGCTTCCTCTGCATCTGACTGGCGACTCTGCTTTTCTTCTTCCCAGAGTCCTCTCTGTCCCCAGAAGTCCCGACTAACCTCTTCCTGCATAGTTATTGACCCAGCTCTTTATTAAACCAATCACAACAGTCTATCTTCACACAGAATACAAATATTCGGCTACCCATATCATCCCGTCCCCACCATGTCCACGTCTTCCGTTCTACTTCTTTCTCTCCCATTTTTTCACCACACATTTGCTCATCATAATGGTGCCCTTCTGCCCAGCACCAGGTGAGCCTGTAAATGTCTTCAGCCATCCTAGGCCTTGAGTACCCAGGCTGGCCTATGAGTAGCTTCTACCCACCTGAGCTGAGTGGCATCAGGCAGGCCTGCCATCCCAGACCTTGAGGAAACCAGACTGGTCTGTGGATTATCTTCTCACAAGCCCAGGCTTTGAGTACCCAGGCTGGCTTGTGTGTGTCTTCCACTTGCTTGAACCAAGTTGACAGTTCTGAATTCTACTCCAAGGAGATGGGAATTTATAACCAGAAGTTATCCTACAATAGGCCTATTTAAACTATATGACAATATAATTAAATTATATGCCTTTAATATAATAAACTGTTACTAACATGTACATGGAACATCGGGATGCTGTGGAATAATCCTTTTGTACACTGTGAAAATTAACTCGGATTGGTTTAATAAAAAGCTGATTGGTTGTTAGCCAGGCAGGAATTATAGACAGGACACCAAACTAAGAGAATGATGGGAAGAAGAAGGGCAGAGTCAGAGGAGATGCCAGCTAACTGCCAAGGAATCAGGATGTGTAGAAAATGAGGTAACAAGCCATGAGCCACATGGCAAAGCATAGATAAGAAATATGGGCTGATTTAAATGTAAGAGTTAGCTTGTAGCAAGCCTGACCTAACAGCTGAGCATTTATAATTTAATTCAGTTTCCAAGTTAGTTATTTGGGAAGTAGCTGCCAGTTATTTGGGAACAGGCAGTTGGGACAGGAAAACTCTGCTTACATTGGGAGATACTCACCAAAATGAGGAAAATAAAAAGTTTAACTTCCAAACCTATAAAGGACAAACATGGCCTAAAGAAAACCTAGTAAATCAAGAAGAGAGAGAGAAAAAAACAGAGACAGGGAAACATGGTGGGTCAGGCAAATTAACATATGACAAATATTTAGCTCAAGATGATGGAAAGAAGTCCAAGGATATAATTAATCATAATAAAAGTTATACTTGTCTATAAAATGTGACATCATACACATCCATGTTTAGGCTCAATTTAAAAAATAATAGCTATGAGTCAGTCACAAGATATATGGCTAAAACACATGGTCAAAAAAGTTTAGGAAAGGAAAAAGAATTATATACCTAGAAAATACCAAACAAAAGATTGCTCATCTAGATATCAGTAGCAGGTATATGTATCAAAATTTAAGATAGGCATTGATAAGAATAAACAGGTCATAAGTTATCCTAGTAAAAGGCACAGTTAATTAGTCAAGGAGATATATACTTGTAAGCTGGAGGGATGGCTCTGTGGTTAAGAGGACTTTTTGCAGAGAACCCAAGTTCAATCCTTAACACCCATGTTGAGCAACTCACATCTGCCTTTAATTCCAGCTCTAGGGGGATCTGATGCCTATGGCCTCAGCAGGCAACTGCACTTACATGCACATACCCACACTTGACAGACACACACAAAAAAAGATTTTTAAAATTCCTTGTTTTTTTTTTTTTTAAAAAGGGACATGGTTGTGAACTTGTGTGTATTTAATTAACTACATAAAGCAAAATTTTATGGAATTGTTTAAGGAAGATAGCAAAGACAATATCCAAAAGCAATGCACAAACTAACACAAGGGTCTCACACCATTAAGTCACTAGACTTAGCTGTGTCAGACTTTCAACCACTGTGAAAATCCTTGAGAGAACAATATAGAGGGCAGAAGACCTCTTTGGGCTCACGGTTTCAGAGGTTTTACCCAACAGACATCCCACTTTTGACCAGTGACCACCTGTATCAACATCAGGCTATTCAGAATTATTTCATTTACTCAGAATTCTTCTGAAGGGGGTCTTTGTGTAACTGCTACCCCTTTGATAATAATAATACTTCTATGTTTGATATACATGAGCAATACCTGTATAAGACTGCATAAGATAAACATTTCATAATTATATACACAATATGATATAAACTAAAAAAACAAGCAAACATTTTGAAAAAACAAAAAAGAAAGTATGCTAATATTAACTGGAGTTGTGGTTGGATGACAGAAATGAGCCATTTGTTTTCTATATTTTGCACATTTTTTAATGAGAAATCTTTATCTTGCAAATTTTCTTTAATATATTAAGATTCTATATACATTTATATTATTCAATTATGTTCATTAGAATAAGGAAAGACAAAACAAACTACTATAATGGAAAAAGAGGGGCTAGATAGTGTAGTTCAGGCAGAGAATATACTTAGTGTGTTCAGTCAAACTAACCCACAGTTAGTGTGCTTACAATTACATTTTATTTTAGCCCTCTTTGTTTTAAGTCTTGAAGACTGAACCCATGACTTCACACACACTAAGTATATTCTTTCAGACCAGTGAAACAGCAAGACCCTATTTTATGTTGCTTTTAAGAAACACACCTGCTGGGCAGTGGTGGCGCACACCTTTAATCCCAGCACTTGGGAGGCAGAGGCAGGTGGAACTCTGTAAGTTCGAGGCCAGCCTGGTCTACTAGTTCCAGGACAGGCACCAAAGCTACAGAGAAACCTTGTCTCGAAAAAAAACAAACAAATAAACAAGAGAGAGAGAGAGACCTAAACTGTGCACGGTGGCACATGCCTGTAATCCCAGCACTCAGAAGTCCAAAGCAAGAAGATAGTGTGTTCAAGACTAGCCTGGACTACATAGCAAGGCTCTGTCTTAACAAAACAAGCCCCCCCCAATAAAGACAGTGACATAAATACCTAAGACTACAGACATAAGTAGATTGAAAACACAAGCAAAGATAATATACAGTAATAACTATACAATATCCGGAATGATTGTATGGCAAACAGAATAAGCTTAAAACTAGAAAATTTCCTGTGTATTTTGTTGTGTGGTTAATACACTCAGAAGCCATAACCATTGTAAATGTTCATTAAGAATTAGCTTTAAAATAGACTGAAAACTTGCTGTTTTACCTTCACAGTGGCTTGCCCTTTAAAGGACTAGTAGCCCAGCTACTAAGGCCATAGCCTGGGGGGAGTTCTGTTCCTCCAGACAAAGGCTCTGCTGCTGACCTAAAGGCAGTGCTAACTAAATTGAAAACCTGGGAGCTAAGAGAATTAGAGTAGCAACTGGCTAACTTTCTCTCTTAGCTAGTAACTTCAGAAGCCATTCCCTTCCACACCATCCCAACTGAAAAACCCACACTATGCTCCTCCCTGCTACTTCTTGTCAAACAGTTGCTAAGCCCGCTTCTCTGAGCCCAGGTTAATTTTATTTAATTAATACAAACACAACACATCTTTACATAGTTAAACAAATGGAGCATAAACAAATGTAACACATCTTTGCCTTGTGAAACAGATATTCCACCACAAAACCTGGCAAATTAAAATAGAAATAGGGGTTGAAAATGCATCAGTGGCAGAGCATTTGCACAGCTTGTGTAATGCCTTCAGGTCAGTCCTCATCTGAAGAATAAGAAAAAGGTTTTAGAGAGATGGCTCAGAAGTCAGAGCACTTGCTGTGCTCCCTAAGGACTGGAGTTTGGGTCCTAGCAGTCACATAACAAACTAGCATCCAAAGCACACATAGACCTCCACTTCAAGGAGGTGGATAGAGGAGAGAGGAAGTTGATGGGCTTCCTGACTCCAGTCCAGCCAAAAACCTTGAGCCAAATGTTCATGGAGACAATACCTCAAAAGAAGTAGGGACAGAGTGGTGGAAGAGGACATTTGATTCCTTGTTCTATTCTGGTCCATACATACATACACACACACATACACAAACACACACACACACACACACACATGAATAATAAGGGAGGGATTTCCTAAGGAGGCAGTAAGGATAGCATCAAAGTATTTAGGGGGACAGGAGAGATCACCCGGAGATTAAGCACACTTCCTGCTCTTCCAGAGGACCCAAGTTCAGTTCCCAAAACCCATGTCTGACAGGTTGACACCTAATTACCTGTATCTCCACCCTGCACTCACTTGCACACACCCGCATGCAGACACACACACCCAAACATAATTAATTAAATACATCATCTTATGGAATACTTTGGAATAAATTTGACCAAGGGAGTGAAAGACTTGTACACTGCAAACTATTCAATGTTGAATTAAGAAATTAAAGGCACAAATACATGGAAAGATAGCCTGTGCTCATGGATCATAAAAATTAATATTGTCCAAAATGTCCATGCCACCCAAGCAATAGACAGATTCAGTAAAATCCTTTCAATATTCCATGTACACATCATAGAGATTGTTTCTGAAATCCTAAATTTCAATGGAACCAAAACAATCTTAAACAGTCAATGGGATTCTCAAGGAAAATATCATCAGAGGCTGCACACATGCTGATTTAAAGCTATATTATAAATCTACAGTAATCAAAACAGTATGGCACTAAAGTAAAGACAGCTACAAGCCTGTGGAACAGAGTAAAGAACTCAGGAATAAATTTAAAGATATGTGACCAACTTATTGACAGAGGCACCAAAAGACACAGTGACAGATGGACTTTCTCAAAAATTGAGGAAAGTGTATTTCCATTTCCAAATTAATGAAATTAGTTCCCTGTCTTACACAACATGTAAAAATCAATTCAAAAATGGAGAAAAGACCTGGAACTAGAAAACTGTTAGATGGAAACAAGAGACAATGCCTTGGTCCTGGCCCTGGCAATGATCTGGATGTCCCGTTAAAAACTCCGTCTATCAAAGCAGAAATAAATGGAACTGCACCCAACTAAGACGCTGCTTCACGGTAACGCAAACAATCAATAAAAACATGTAGGCTGGGAGAATAGGCAAACTATCTGATAAAGGGCTAGTGTATAAATTTAAAAAGAATTTGTATAAGTCACAAATGAGAAAACATATAACTGAACATTTTAATGAGCGAGAAGACTTGGGAGGGGAAACTGTTAGTAATGTGCTTGCTGGGAAAGAATGAGGACTTGAGTTCAGGCTCCTAAGTGTTGAAGTTTAAAAAGTAAAAAGGCCGCAAAGGCAGTGCACACCCATAGTTACAGAAATAGGAAGATCCCAGCCTAGCCAAATTAGTGAGCTCTGGGTTCAGCGAGAGACCCTGTCTCAAGAGGTAAGATGCAGAATTGTTGAAGAAGAATTAACTTCTCTGATCTCCACATGCATGTGCACACAGATGTATGCATGCACATACACACACGTCATCACCCCCACCACCATCATTATCACTATCAGTTTAAGAAGGTGATTCTACTGTTTGCAATGGATGAACTTGAAAGACTTTATGCTAAGAGAAATAAGCCAGACACAGAAAAGTGTTTCATGGTTTCCCTTTCATATGGAGTCTAAAAAACATACAAAAAACAAAACCCAGCCAAACACATAGACATACATAATGCATTGCCTACCTGAGGCGGAGGAGAAAATGGGAGAAGTTAGTTAATGCAAAGGATAAAATATGTAGGATGTGTGTGTCTAGATATTGAATGTACCAAGTGCATAAGAATGCACTGTATTCAGACCTTTCACTAAATGACTATTGTAGGTTGTTCTTGCCACAAAAAGTTATGGGAGGCTATAGATGTGTTAATTTGTTTAACTATATTTTATTGTATAGGTGTGTCTCCTGGTCTTATGTTTTAGATTTTTAAATACATTTTTAAAATTATTTATTTGTTTTTTTTTTTGAGACAAGGTTTTCTCTGTTTAACAGCCCAAGCTGTCCTGGAACTTGTTTTGTAGACCACAGAGATCTGCCTGCCTCTGCCTTCCAAATGCTGGGATTAAATGTGTGTGCCACCACCACCAGCTTAAAATTTATTTTTAAAAGGTGTGATTTCAGCGCTTCATTCCCAATTGATCAAGCAGTTAAGGAACTTGAGACTGACAGCACCTTCAATTTAACTGGTATTTATAGAACATTTCTCCAGTGACTCAACATGTCGTTTCAAATGTACATCGAAAATCCTCTAGGATAGACCATATGTTAGATCCCCAAATACATTTCAATAAGATAAAGAAGAGCACATTCTCTGATCACAGTGGAGTTAAACAAGAGCATGTAAGAGAGAAAAACCTGGAAAACCACCCAGTATTTGGACATTTAAAAATATATCTAAGTAACCCATGAGTGGAAGATGTTAACAAGTGGAATTAATTAGGCTGACCATAAACTGAACACTGCAGCATGTATGTGGTGAGCTGAAGCAGTTCCTGGAAGGAATGTGAAACTGGAGACCCCTGGGTCAGAAGAGAGGGAAGGCCTCAAATCAAGGTCCTACACCTCTACCATGAGAAACAGAGGGCCAGGTGCAAGTTCAACCCAAAGAGCAAAGAGAACAAGTGAAGCAGTAAATACTGTTGCAGGAAGACAAGAAGATAAATAAAACAAAACTCCAAATATTTAAAAAAATATTTAAACACAGAATAGGAATGACTTTCACTAGACAGACCAAAAAGGACAACAAACAAAACACAAAGCAAACCTCCAAAGAAATGGCAATAATTGTTAAGTCAGGAATGAAGCCAGGGGTATTGCTGTCAACTCTACACACCTTGAAAGTATTGCAAAGTGATATCATGAATAGACTAATGACAATAAATTAACCAACTTCGATGAGATTTACAGACTTGTGAAAGTCACTACATAGCCACAGTACGAAACAAAATACGTGAGTAAACATATAATGAGAAAAGACATTGATTAATGATTCCAAATCTTCTCATGAAGAAAAGCCAACACCAAATGGCTTTATTGGTAAATCCTATAAACTATTTTAAAAAGAAACAATTATAATCCTTCATAAACTCTTACAGAAAATGGAACATTTCCCATCTTACTCCCTAAGGTTAGGATTACCTTGCTATCCAAGCCAGAGAGTATAACAAGATGACTATATACCAATATTTCTCATGAGGAAAGACAAAGAGATTCCACAAAATATCAAACTGAAATCAGCAACACAAAGCAACTATGTGATATAATCAAGTAGGATTTATTGAAGGAATGAAAGATGAATTTAATACCTCAAAATCAACTTACATAACATAAAGTATTATTGAAATAAAAGAAGGTAGGTGGAATATGTTCTCAGTAGAGTGAGAAGAGCCAATAAAGGAAATATGTGGAACAAGAGAACCCAAAAACTTAAAAGAGCATATTTTGAGAAAGAAGGAAGAACCTAGGCACGGCAGGGCAGGCTTGTAATCTCAGCAGCACAAAGGCTGATCCAGAAAGATCTTCTGGACTCTAGCAAGAGAGAACTTATCTTTAAAAAGGGGTGTGCATGTGTGTGTGAAAATAAAAATAAAGGAAAGAAAAAAATGAGTGTTCTCTAGATGAACGCTGCTACCACTGAAAGTGAAAAGGAAAAGTGAGTGGAGACAGCACTGCATGCAGCTCATGGCAGAGGGCCTGCTGAGCATGGGCAAGGACCTGGGTTCAACTCCCAGCACTGCATGCAGCTCATGGCAGAGGGCCTGCTGAGCATGGGCAAGGACCTGGGTTCAACTCCCAGCACCACAAAAAGAAAGTGAGACTCGGCCATTAAGTTGAGCCACATAGAGATTGATGGCAACCTTAAGAAGTATTTGTGGTAGATATTACAAGTGAGAGATGAAGCAAGCTAGAAGAGAATGAGAAAGAAGTGGACAGAAGGAAAATAGGGAACTGTCCAAAGGACTTTTGCTTTGAAAGATAGCAGAGAAATAAGTGCAGTGCCCAAGGAGAACAGAAGAAGGCATCAGATACCCCCGAAGCTGGAGTTGGAGGTAGTTTTGAGAAAGCCTCCATCCTCTCTTTTCTAATAGGCTTGAGGGGCCAGCAAGAGCTGCCAAACCTGAGGACCAGAGTTCTGTCTCAGATGGTGGACCCACATGGGGACAGGGAGACCCAGCTCCTGCCAGCTGCTTACTTACAGCTGGTTATCTTCCTCTCAGTAAGCAGTAGAGGGCCATTTTGGAAGGACAGCATCTGTTGAGGAATACTAGCCCCGTGACTTGCCAAGAAATGGCATGCACGCAGGAAAAGGCTCCGTGGTCCTCTGTGTCTCTCTCCTCCCAGCCCAGGTCTACAACGACCCCTCCTCCTCCCTGCCCTTCCGTGTTCCCTGCTGCTCCATAGACATTCCTTCCGCTGTGAACGCTTGTGCAGAACGGATCTTTGGATGTCTTTGCCTCTCCTACAAAGTTCCGTTTGTCTTTCTAGTCCCTCTAGTGCGGTCTAGCTAGGTCACGGCTGCTTATCACTTGTTTTTATTGACTTTGTAACTTCCACAAGGACAGGACACTCTTATTCATCCTTCTACTTCTTGTCATTGTTTGAAATTCCCCACTTGTAATGTAAGTGCCAGTAGAGGCCAGACCTTCCTGTTTATGCTTCCTGGGCAGAGGCAGCATTGTTTTGTTTTGGCTTAGGTTTTCTGTTTGTTTGTTTGTTTTTGGAAAGAAGATCTAGAATAGCCCGTTCTGGCCTCAATCTGACTCTGCAGTCAAGGCTGGCCTTGCATTTCTGAGGCACGAGCCTCTACTTGAAGCAATGTTGTTGAATTAGCAAACAGAATGGATGGATAAGAGAGCGATTATAGGTTTATGTCCTAGGTATGTGATGGTCTTTCCTGCCACATCATAGAACAAGGCTTTCTCCCTTTTCCTTGGTGGACATAACTTCCACTTTTGACACCCATGAGCTTTGAAACCATTCACAACTAACAATACCATGAGAAGAATTGCTTCAATTTTTGACACTATGGGTGTTTTCCACAAGTTCTGCTGAGGCTGGAGTAGGCAAGGCCAGGGTACATATTTATGACCTGTATAGTGCATATAACTGCATAAAAATCTGTGGAGAAGTAACTCCAGAGGAGTTTTATTTATTTAAATAAATTAATTATTTCATTTCTATTGAGTCTGTCCCTACCCACCCACCCTTGGAATCTGAACATTTTTGTACCAAGCTTTTTAAAACTTACATTTATTATTTATTTAGTTTGTGTATGAATAAATGGTGGCAGTGGGAATGGAGGGTGGAATGCATATGAAGGTCAGAGGACTATCTGTAAGAGTTGGTTCTCTCCACCTTGTGGACTGAGGGATCAAAGTCAGACAGTTAGGCTTGGCAGCAAGTGCCTTTACCCAGTGAGCCATTTCAAGGGCATCCTCATGACAGGCTCTGATCAAATGATGCAGTAGAAGTAATATGTTGTAACTTTTGGACCTGATCCTTCAAAGACCTTGGGACTTCTGAATACCCCACAACAGGATCATGCACTATGCTTAAGAAACTTAGAAGTGAAATTACATGGAGAGAGAGAGAAGCCATCTCGTTGTGCTCTATTCTACCTGATGTAAATAACATAAAACCATCTTGGATTCTCTAACCCCATCCAAGTTGCCCCAACCAATCACAAGACGAAGGAACACTGAATACTCCCACGCAAACTGTGCAAATCTGAGAAATAATAATACTTTTGGTTTTAAACTACTACTTTTGGGAGTGATTTGTGAGATACCAGTATAGTTCAGAAAGAATCTGTTTCAAGCTTGCTCTTAAGACAAAATCTCTAGAAACATACTGCAATTTAAAGCCAAAGTAGAATTTAAAAAGTAATTATTCTTGTTTTTATAGTTTTCCTTCTAGGAATCTATGCCAAAGATACCCTGGAAGAAGTAAAGGAATATACTTGCTATCGTGTGTGTGTGTGTGTGTGTGTGTGTGTGTGTGTGTGTGTGTGAGATAGCCTTGTGTTGGGGAGGGGTGGGTGTAATGGTAAAAATAAAATGCTGTAGATCTCTGGAGGCTGCAGTGGCAGAAATGTTGTAGGTCCCCGAGTGGAGCAGGCAGCCATGTGGCAGCAGGCAGTGAGCAGCAGGTCCCAAGAGGTCCTGGACTAGCTGCAGCAGGCCAGGAGAGACAGACAGATGGGCATACCAGGAGACCATGCAGCTGGTCTCAGGCAGGGAGACACCCAGCAGCGGTTGAGAGACAGAGACATGGATAGGCATGCTATGCAGAGTGAGGTTGGATATTTATTTAGTGAGTTATGGAGAGGGAAAGGGGAAGGAGAGAAGAGGAGAGAGAGAGAGAGAGAGAGAGAGAGAGAGAGAGAGAGAGAGAGAGAGAGAGAGAAGCTGCCTCTCCAAGAGGGAAACAGAAAAAGGAAGAGACTCAGGCTGCAAGCAGGACGTAAGATCTGCCTGCCTCAGCGGACACGGGGACAGAGTGGGCGTGGCTTGTCTCTTAAAGAGACAGAAACAGGTTATTACAGTGGGTACACAGGTGTGTGTGGAGGCCAGAGGTCAGTGTTGTGTGTCTGTCTTCCTTGATCACTCTTTACTTTGTGTTTTTCAAATAGGTTCTCTCACTCAACCTGGAATTCATCAATTCAGCTAAACTGATTGACCAATGAGTCCTAGAGGTTCACCTCTCTCTGCTCCCCAATGCAACACTGTGCTATGCTAGGCTCTCACATGGGTCCTGTGGATTTGAGCATATATCCTCAGGTTTGTTTAGAAAGCACCTTATAGTTGATCATTGCTTTTGTTTTGAGATAGTCTCCTGCTATAGCTACATAAACACACACACAAACTCTCGGTCCTCCTGATTCAGCCTCCTGAGTGCTGGGATGATAGGCATGTACTATTAAGTTTGACTCTAGCTTTTATTCTACAGATAAAATGTAAAGGAAATGAAGAGGAAACCTAATAATCTTTTAAAGGGGACGTAGGGAGCATATTAGCACGTTGGAACTTATGATCATATTTGTATTCTAATTTGAACAAATATACTAAAATATTTATGTGGTAATGGGAAATGTAAATAGTTGTCAGATATTTGATGACACTAAGGAATAATTATTCAGATATGATAATGGTAGTATATTTATGTTTTAAAGCAATATATTATAGAAATATATGCAACATGTGTATGGGTAAAGAGCATTCCATTGATAATTTTTCAAAATAGATGGGTTGGTAAAGTAAGTTAAGTTATACAAGAAACAAAATTGCCCAGAAGTTGGTAATCAATGAATTTGGCTGGTTGGTCCATTAAGGTTTATTTTATTGACCTCTTTATATTTTTATGTATTTGAAGTTTCCCAAAATAAAAAATTCAAATAAGAAGGAACGTCTCTGGGGCCAGCATTATAAGAACACTGAATCTGTTCTATTTGTTGAGTCACACTTTTAATTTTATTAGCTTTTACAGATGGTTGTGAGCCACCATGTGGTTGCTGGGAATTGAACTCAGGACCTTTTAGGGAGAGCACTCAGTGCTCTTAACCTCCAAGCCATCTCTCCAGCCCTAATTTTATTAGTTTTTAAAATTTTTCTTTTGTTTTGTTTTTCAAGACAGGGTTTCTCTGTGTATCTCTTGCTGTCCTGGAACTCACTCTGTAGACCAGGCTGTCCTTGAACTCACAGAGACCCACTTGCCTCTGACTCCCTCCTGAGTGCTGGGATTTAAGGCGTGCACCCCCACCGCCTGGTGAGTCACACTTTTAATCCACTGTTTATGTAGTAATGTCTATATTAATTGGAAGGCACATACCTAAGATCAAGATGGCTATTTAGACCTTTATGTTATAAAATTATAATGAGTTCTCAGCGAACCAATTTTTCTGGTTGTTTTGCTTGATATTTTAATAATTTCCAGTGTAATTATTACACCTTTTAAACTAATGTGTTCAGGGCCCCTTCTCTTCCAAACATATATCATTTGACACTTTCTTTTTAGATATGGTCTTGCTAGGTTCAGGCTGGTCTCAAACTCAGAATCCTTTTACTTCAGCCTCCTGAAAGGTTGGGATTACAGGTATACACCACCATGCCTTAACTCTCTCTCTCTCTCTCTCTCTCTCTCTCTCTCTCTCTCTCTTTCTGTATATGTGTGTGTGTGCTCGTGCGCGCGGTGCATGTGCGCATGCCTGGTGCTTGGGGAGGCCAGATCCATGAAAATGGAGTTACAGACAGTTGTGAACCACCATGTGGGTGTTGGGAATCAAACACGGGTCCTCTGAGAGGCCAGCTAGTGCTCTTAACCTCTGAGCCATCTTTCCAGCCCCACATTTTTTTTCCTTAACAAGCACCTAGCGGCCCTCCCCCAAGTATTTCATCATCACGAAAGCAAAATGAAAGACTATAACCATGAAATAACAAAGGACATGTCAACTTTGAAAGCATAGAGGAAGGGACTGATTACCTTGTCCTTAGCAGGAGATAGTAAGAGGGCATCTTGTCACCTGTGGAAATGCCCCCTCTGGAGAAAAGGCAACGACAGAAGTGGGTTAGGCTTATCTGAGAGCAAAGGTGTAACCAGATGCCTTCCAGTTGACTTCTGTTGCCCTCCTTTCCCCATCAGGTGAATACCACGCTCCAGTGGATCTCCAGGTGTGACCCCTCCCCTGGGTCAGCAGCAGCACGATGGCCTGGGAAGGGTTAATGCAAATGCTTAAATTGTACCCCAGACCTATTGACTCTGAAAGTCTGGAGGTGACCCAGTGACCTGTGTTTTAATAAGCCCTCTGTTGATGATGATGCTTGAGTTTAAGGACCACTGGTTTAGAGGAAAGCAGTGAGGGTTCTGTGAATACAGCTTAAAAATATCCCCCCAAAGAAGTCTGCTCTTTTATCCATGTTTAAATGTTGACTGAGGTTTCTGTCCTACCAGGTCCCATGTAGGAGGGGGGCCTGTTTGTTTGTCCTGGCCACCTAGAACTGAAATAACCCCACACAGAAATTATATTAATTAAATCATTGCTTGGCCCATTAGCTCTAACTTCTTATTGGCTAACTCTTACATCTTAATTTAAGCCATTTCTATCAATCTGTGTATCGCCACGTGGCTGTGGCTTACCAGCAAGATTCTAACCAGCATCCGTCTCAGGCGGAGGATCCATGGCTTCTCTGACTCTGCCCTTCTTCCTCCCAGCATTCAGTTCCATCCGCCCCACCTACCTAAGTTCTGTTTTACCAACAGGCCAAGACAGTTTCTTTATTCATTAATGGTAATTACAGCACACAAAGGGGACTACCATATCACATGCCTGTTGCAGGGAGGGGGCAGCTTGTTTTCCTGGCTGCTGGGCTAGCTTACACCCGAAATAATCACACAGAAACTGTATTAATTAAATCACTGCTTGGCTCATCAGCACACAGAGGGGACTCCCACATCACCTCTCCTTTTCTGTTTAAGTAAAAAGGAAGGCTTTAACTTTAACATAGTAAAATTACATATAACAAAACATGTATCAAGCAAGAATTACAGTTACAATATTTATATCTACTTTATCTCTTATCATAACTAAGGAAAACTATAATTACTACTCTATATTCTTTAACTCCATCAAAGACTCTAGAAGGATATAATATTACCTATGTAAACTGGAAGTGCATTGTAAGCAACTTCTAAAACTCTAGAATTGACAAAGATATCTCGCTGCCTGGCCAGTCACCCAAAGTTCTTCTGTACCATTGGGGCATCCGTCTTCAGCCTACAGGCCTATAGTATCCAGCAGACTTTTCCATGAAGCAGGAAATTTCAAAGACAGTTCCACCTATATTGGCTGTTTGTCAGCCACTTTCTTCTGTATCCTACAGAATGTCTCACAGATTCTTTCATAAAGCAGGAACCCCAAAGGATCATCTCGCCTTTAGGCAAGTTCAGCATTCATGCCTCTGTGTGTTCTGCATGTCCAGTTAAGCAGTTCAGGCAAGAGCAGTCTCTTGCCCAAATGGCTAACCAACTCCATAAGGAGCCTCTTCAATGCCCATCATCCTTTTGAAGTAGCTTAGTGCTGCTAGGAGTAGATCTGTCTCACCATCATGAAAAGTCCTAAGTTATTAAAACATTTTAAATGCCATATTCTGAAGGGCTCTGAAAGATTTGAAGAATACCTATATAAATGAAATATATCTCCATACATCTAGAAAATCTAACTTGACTACAAGCTTGACTATTATAGATGATTATCTATTAACCTGTATTTCTTAATTATACATTACATTTTTAAATGAACTACACAATCACAATACCTTAATCAAGAGCAGAAATATACATATAACAAAATTGACCTTAAATTTGTATCAATAAACCAATATCCATACCAATGTAAATCTCTATAGCATATCCCCCTTTAAATGTAAACAAACATTTATAAACAATATTTGGTAATATGGGCATAGTTTTTTTCTCCAAACTTCTTTCTGCTGTTTGTTGGGTGAAGTAATTTTTTGAGGGGTGTATTTTTGAGGGGTGTTCAAGGCAACTTTTTAGGAGGTCTTGTTCCATGAAACCATATTGGTCTGGAAGCAATCCACAGGTTCTCATCTTCTGTGGAAACAAGAGAACTTTTCCAAAGCAACATATACTTAGACCCAAACTTGAAAATCATGATACCTTTATAATGTTCATGCTGGTTTAGCTTAGCAGTCCATACAATGAAATGTCTCTCTGTACTTAGCTCCTTCACAGACAAAAACTTCAAAGAAAACACAATAACATACATAATCCAGACTCTCTGTGAATTTTTCATCTTTACGTAGTTTATTCTTTGTTTATTCCTTTTAATCTATGTCTGTACCTTGTCCCCCTTTTTAAAGACTTTACCTTTTTTTAAGCATTAACTTTATTTTATGACTCTCTATACTCTTTTTCTTCTCTCTTCCAAGCCTACATTTATCCAACACTATGACCCATCTGGATTTGTTTTATTGTATAGCTGCAATTCTTTACTGCCTTGAAGAGCTTTTAAAATGGTAAGCAACTTGGTTGCAGGTGCTCTGGATGGTGGCTCCACCTCTCTCCAGTTTTAAAATGGTGGACGTACCATTTCTGGGGCTGCCAGGTAGGAGCTGTGCTCAGCACCTTAACTCTGAGAATGAGCATGCAGCACATAAAGCCTTTTTTACCTGAATAATAGATAAATCTGCTATGCAGAGCACTGCACATACAGCCTGGAAACATCTCTGTGTATGGCGGCAGGAGTCTGCCATGCTCTCCCGCCTGTGCAAGCCTAGTAGACCTGATCTTGCTGCCTGCCCACACAGAGAGCACCGAGCCATGGGCATGGTCTCAGCTACTTTCCTCCTGACCCTGAGTGGGCACACAAACACCTGGGCCCACAAATGGCATCAAAATGCTTCATAGGTGGCAGGAAGCGGCGTTTTAAAACCGCACAGCTTTTCTTCTGTTACAGCTGAATCTCTTTCAAAGGAGCTGCAGCATGCCACCAGCAAACAGCAAGAAGCTGTGTTAAACTCTGTATTTTTTTTTTTTTTGTCTAGAATTCCTTTTCAAGCCCTCTCAGGTTTTACGTGGATTTAATTGGCCACGTGGGCGCCAATTTGTAGGAGGAGGGACCGTTTGTTTTTCCCTGCCACCCAGAACCAAAATAACCACACAGAAATTGTATTAATTAAATATTGCTTGGCCCATTAGTTCTAACTTCTTATTGGCTAACTCTTACATCTTAATTTAACCCATTTCTATCAATCTGTGTATCACCACATCGCTGTGGCTTACCGGCAAGATTCTAACCAGCATCTGTCTCAGGCAGAGGATCCATGGCTTCTCTGACTCTGCCCTTCTTCCTCCCAGCATTCAGTTCCATCTGCCCCACCTACCTAAGTTCTGTCCTACCAATAGGCCGAGGCAATTTCTTTATTCATTAATGGTAATTACAGCACACAGAGGGGACCCTCACATCAGTCCCACATCCTTTAGTCCCAAATAAACACACAGAGGTCTGCATTAATTATAAACTGATTGGCCTAGTATCTCAGGCTTCTTATTAACTCTTATAACTTATATTAGCCCATAATTCTTGTCTGTGTTAGCCACGCGGCTTGATACCTTTTTCGGTGAGGCAGTCACAGCTTGCTAGCTCTGTGTCTGGCTTCCTCTGTGTCTCCCTTATGACTGCATACAGAAACTTCCCTCTTCCCTGAATTCTCATTGCCACACCTCTACTTCCTGCCTGGCTACTGGCCAATCAGCATTTATTTAAAATACAAGTGAAAGGGTGCAGACCATTGTCCCACAGCATTTAAATTTTTTGCTGATTGCAGGGGAAACTTTCAAAGGAATATAAAGTGGAAATAAAAGGCTTGACTGAGGACATAACAGAGCAGTAGCTGTGGACCACAAATAGAACTACAGATATCAGGCTGGGCAGCTGCTCTCTGCCACCCAGGAGTAAGGGCAGACTAGAGAGGTCTAAGGCTTGTGAGGACCAAGCATCCAGCATTCTTTTGGAGACAGCAGTCCTTAGCCAGGGAGACCTGATGCCACGGGCTAAGTTTAAAAGTTACCTCTGACAATAAGGATATGCAGGGCAGTTTATAATAAGTGATAGAACTATATGATGAAATTTTGTCCTGTTTTTCATTTGGCTACTAGAAAGTTCTAACCTATGTAATTCACAGTCGTGACTTGTGTTTTATTTCTGTTAATACTGGTCTATAAGACATATTTAAAACGAGGGTGGACAGGGGAAAGCATTGATCATGTCTTCTAGTTTTGTTTTTGTTTTTTTTTTTTGGTTTTGTTTTGGTTTTTTGGTATTTTGAGACATGGTTTCTCTGTGTAGCCCTGGCTGTTCTGGAACTCATTCTGTAGACCAGGCTGGCCTCAAACTCGAAGAGATTGCCTGCCTCTGCCTCCTGAGTGCTGGGATTAAAGCCATACCACCATAGCTTGGTTCTCTTCCAGTTCTTAACAAGGCCATAGGCATCCAGAAACACAAACCACCATTTCTTATTCTTTTATCATTTGGTTTGTACTGTGAAGACAGCTTAATAATAAAAGCCATCCAGCAAACATCTTTTATATCTGTGTCCCCATACACCAGCTTTTCAGTTCTAGGAAAACAGACTTTTCTACTGGGAGGAGTGGTTGGTGGGTAGAATCTAGAAAACATGAAAATCTGGGCCAAGAGGACCTCTCCCATTCCCTCACCTTGATGATTTCAGACAGTTATTGAATCATGACATTTTCCCCCTCTGATTACAGACCAAGCAAATGTCCCTAGTCGACTGCAAAAGGAGAGCTGCCTGATTCCAAAGACTGCAGTTTTTCATTGTACCACATAGGACAACGCATCTTAACAAGTACACAGTTATGTTTGTTTGTAACTTAGGTCACTGTACCGGTTTTCTGGTTGATGTGTATTTTTAGCTTGTGAGTGTGTGCTTGCACACATGCATGCCCCCATGAACCCTGCGATCTGCCTGTCTCTCCCTCTCTAGTGCTGGGATTACAAAAGTACACAACCACATCTGGCTTTGCTTTTAAGATTTACCTTATTTTTATTTGCACGTGTGTATATGCAAGTGCCTAGGAAAGCCAAAAGAGCACATCAAATTCCCTTGGAGCTCAAGGTAGAATTAGTTGTGAAATTTGGGATATGGGTGTTGGGAACCAAATTTAGGTTTATGTAAGAGCAACAAGTGCTCATGACTACTGAGCCGTCACTTTAGCACCCATGTCTGGCTTGTTCATGTGGGTTCTGGGGATCAAACTCGGGTCCTCATGCTTGGATGGCAAATGCTTTACAACTGAGCTGTCTCCCAAAGCTGGCTTTTTGGTTTATTTATTTTTAAGATTTTTATTTTTTATCGATGTGCTTTGTGTCTATGTGAGTGTATGCCATGAGTGTGCAGATGCTCACAGAGGCCAAAAAATGGCATTAGATTCCCTGGAGGTGGAACCACAGTTGGCTATGAGCTACCCAACATGGATCTTGGGAATCAAATTCAGCTCCTTTGAAAGAACAGGAAGTGCTGTTACCTGCTGAGACATCTTTCCAGCTCAAAGATTTTGTGATTATAAATCATTGCCTTCTGAATTTTGTTAGCACAAATTCATCCCTGAGAGACTGGGTACCTTTAATAAATTGGCAAACTTGTTTTCTGACTCAATGACAGAAAGCCAGATTCTAGCCCAAAAGTTACCTGTACACAATGTTTACTCTCATCTCTTTTAGCTACACTAATATCACCACTCAATTTCGGGGATCTTCTTTGTGGGTCTACATAGCCTAAAGTCCTTTCTAACAGGAGACTCCAGGAAGCTATTGTTATTTGACCTGTGAAACCATATTGTTTTGCTGGCCCATATGATGGTGACCTAACAAAACCAAATTTCTTAATATGCAGCCTTAGGAAAAACCACAACATCACTCCCCTCTTTTATTTTTCTCAGAAGGGGAAAATAGGATCAACTATCAATCCAGGTATGTGGTACATAATGGGGACCTCTGAAAGAAAACTGGCATTTTAGAAAGTCAGAACTCATTAGGATGAGAGAATTCACATTGTGTATTTTCTCACTTTCCCAGAAACAAGAAAAGAGGTTTCTATAAAGATTTTCTTCTGTGGCTATATGTGACTTAGAGGTCACCAGGATGTTTTCGTATAAGATAGTAATGATGACTCATATGCCTTGATTATTTTGATCATAATTCATAAAAGGTGGCCCACAAATAGTGGCTGAATGAGGTTTTCTTTTTATTCTTGTAAAAAGAGCTCCAGGGTCTGGGAGAATTGCTCATCAGTTAAAAATCTCTTGACCTACAAGCCTAGTGACCTGGACTCCGTCCTGGAACCTACATAAGAAGCAGGATGCAGTGGCATGCCTCTGCAACCTCAACCCTCCTGCAGAGAGATGGGAGACAGAGAAATCCCAGAAGCAGACCAGTTAGACAGGAACACACAGCAAGGCACTGGCACAGAGACACCCTTCTTAACACTGATTGAAGAGAGAACTGACTCCTGAAAGCTGTGCTCTGACTCCATCCATGTGCCCTGATGCTAATTTAATTTAAAAATTAAAAAGATATCCAAAGAAAGGTAAGCCTGGACTGGATGGTGACTCCAAGGCTGTTGAGAATACAAGTCTCATCTATTGTTTGGCCACTTTTACTGTGTCGTTAGGTTACTTTATGAACTAAGGTGATTTCTCAAACACATTTGTACCAGGACAGAAGAAGAAAGGACAAGCAGATGTGCTCAGCTGTCTGTCTTCTGCTTAAGCAGTTACAGTAAGCAGAATAATGGTTCCCCCCGCAAAATGTGCACTCTGATCCTCACTGTTGTCCATTGGGGATTATTTCACATTGTCTGGATGGGCAGACTCACAAAGGATACAATGTTGGGAGTGAATCCAAACTTGGAAAGAATATGACAACGTGTCAAGACGCAAAAAGGTGCTCTGAGGGTGGGCATTGAATAAACTGCTCTTGATAAGATTTTTACAAAGAAATAAGAATATTTTATCAGTGCTTCTAATATTCTCAGTTTAACACATTTAAAAAAACAGTCTTGCTTTAAAAAAATCACTGTGCATTCAAAATGCAAAAAGAGTTTTTGATATTTTACTAAATATTTTTGGAAGTTGTTGTGTGACATTTTGTTTGTGTTCTGACAAGAAAAGGAGATCAGAGGGTGGAGCTAGCCACTGGTTAAACCATAGAGGCCAGACAGTTGCGGTGCACACCTTTAATCCCAGCACTTGGGAGGAGGAAGCAGGAAGATCAGGAGTTCAAGGCCATCCTGGGCTGTGAGAGATTGAACCAGTCTAAAGAGAAACAAAGGCAGGTGTTGGAGGCTCACACCTCTAATCCCAGCATGAGGGAGGTGGAGGCAGGAATATAAAGTGGGTAGAAACAGGATCTCAGGCTCATTCAGTCTGAGGGTTCCTAGAGACAGGAGCCCCCATCTGGTCTGAGATTTAGAGAGGTAATAAGTGGCTGGCTGCGCTGCTTCTCTGATCTTTTACCTTTCATCTTAATATGTGACTCTGGGTTTTTATTGTTAAAACTAATTAGGATCCCGCTTCAGGAAGGAGTAATTTTTTTTCTTTTTGTTCCCCTAAAGTCTCAGGATGTAGCCCAGGTTAGTCTTGAGTTTGTAGTCCTCCTGCTTTAGCAATCCTGAGTACTGGGATTCCAGGTGTGTACCACCTCTTGGTTACTAAGATTGCTTGGCCCTTGTTCAGTTTGTCTTGCCATTTTTATGATTATGTACTATCATGCAAGATGAGAGCGGCCTGATTATTGGCAAGACAAGAAGAAATTCAAAATAGCAGGGCCATACCAATGCTTTAGCAATGCGAGTGTATTTTAACGTATAACTAGGGTTCAAAAATGACACCGTTACATATAGACAGATCCACAATACAAAGCAATAGTTCATATAGTTATATCATTGTTGTGGGCTGTAGTTGAGATTTTCTGGGTGCTCATTTGCCTGGGGAATCAGCACAGGTGTGAGTTGCCATCTGACGTTT